>CM076574.1:1185266334-1185467806 GCA_034641835.2 Pinus albicaulis
AAAATTCCACCCTCGCACCTTTCATGAAGGTGACCTTGTTCTAGTATATGACCAGGCCCACGATACCCTTGGTCACGAGAAGTTCGACTCATTATGGCTAGGTCCTTACATTATTAGTCAAGATCTTGCGAAGGGAGCATATCTTTTAGATTACTTTGAAGGCCACCCCCTTCCTCATCCTCGCAACGCACTCTATCGAAAAAGATATTACCCTTAGCATTTCCCACTCGAAATGCATGTTTTATCTCCTTGTAAATAGCCATCATATGTTTGTCCTTTTCATTCACTACTTCACTAGGACACATGTTGTCCACGAAGTCTTTCTTTCCCTCTTCTCCAAATCGGATTTCCTCACTTACAAAACATTTCCTTGGGGCACCACTTAGCCTCCATATTTATTCTTGTTCGTGTCGCTTTCCGTCATGAGCTACCATTTTGTACTCATGTTTTTTTCGGGTCCCCTTTGGACCTTTCATCATTCCATCATCATCATTAGTGTCTACTTGTCCGTCGCTCTACCTTTTTCCCTCGCGCCTTAGTTGGGGTTACCTTATTGCCTCCCCCATGGCAGCTCTACTTCTGTCGACATCAGCTCATTTCTTCCAAAAGCCAGATCTAGGGGGGCAGGGTACCATTGGTTCGAGCTCTTTCCAGTATGATCGTGATATATCCACTTAATGGTCCAGTGACGCAGCAACCACTATTGGTGATTCCCGGGCATGTGTGAGACGTATCAACCCTCATGAGGGGGTGGCCCTGCAGGTAGCCCCCCACATGCCCGGCTGACTTCATTTCTGCCCTTGATGCAGCTCCTCCCATTTGATGATATCAGCCTCAACCGCTTGCGATGCCTCTTTGATTTGCACGTATCAGTCAGTGTTTGCGAGCCCTTCCCCACGTGTAGGGGGCATTTGGGTGTATTTGTATCTCATGTACTACCATATTACTGTATAAGTCTTGACGATTATTCCAGGCATCGCATGTATGTGAGATTCATCATGTTATTTTTCTGGGTCACGTTTAGGCCAGCACATGCTTCATTATTGCATTCCGTGGTTTTCCGAGTGCCTTCTTCTTTGTACTTATTGCGTTTTGTGGTTTTCCGGGCGCCTTATTCTTTGTACTTTGTCTCGGCGGGCATAGGTATACCTCCCCCGCCGCCTTTAGCACAGGTACCACTTCATAGAGACTTGTTGCACTTGTAAGTCTCGTCTCCTCAGGGTCTAGTCCTTTAAACACATCAGACAACATTGCACTTCTCTCTCTCACTTCCCTTTGGATATCTAGTGATTGAGTTCTTACAACATACTTCGGTCATACGATTTTCTCCTAACACTCGTACGTTGGGGGGCAATCTGTTACACCATTTTTTTGGTCATCTAACCTATTATTATTATATGAACCCAAGTACAACATGTAAGACCAATTTTACCCTAAGTAAAATTTCTTTCACCATCTAAAATAACTTATTCGGTCATATTTAACCCAAAACAAAGAAATTAATTAAATAAATCATTATTTATTTACTTATTTCCTAAGAACAAGTTATTTAAATCATTATTTAAATAATATTCCTAATTAAATTTGACTAAATCATTTTTAAATAATTAAATAAACCATTATTTATTTAATTATATTCCCCTCATTTCCCTTAAATAATAAATAAATCATTTATTTATTTATTATTTATAAATAAAGGAATCGACCCAAGTCAAAAACCCTTTTCCCTCCAACAAATATAATAAAATATTTCTAAAGGGTGATTCTAGAATGTGATTAATAATATTTTATTCATGCACCGAGTTCTAGAACACCCCAATATTTTTTTATAAATAGAAGGGTTTTCCCCATTCATTAGTCACCTTCATTGCATGATCACTTTAGATCTTCTCTTGGTCACCATTTTCCCATTTTGTTTTGTGAACTCCCATTGAGTTCTATGTTTGTTTTTCCACATCGATAAGAGAGAGAAATGCTAGATCTGAAACACTGAGGACTTCCACGAACCCACCCCACTGAGGAGAACCGGAAAACACCTTTCTTTCTTTCCTCTCAGGTGCCCCATTCTTTAATTTAACATAATATAAGATTCTTTTTAAATAGATTGTTCTTGTCTTGTCCATTGGATGCATGGAGCCATTTTATATTTTATCTGTGTAATGTCTTTTGTGCTTAGATCTAACTTTATGCAACAAAATTAAAGATATTTTGTAGCCATAATTGATGTTAGGGCTACTTGGTATGTGTAGCTAAAGTGATCTTTTACGATGAAAGAATCATACTAACAATATATATATATATATAATGTTGAAAATATGCAATTGTAATATAACTGCATATAAATGTAAAATATCTGGTGGTACATCAATACTAGTACTAGTCGAGGACGGCTTAGTTGATGGTGTAGCCTCATGCTCAAATTGATGGCGTGCATGCTCTGGATGTGCCTACTGATCAATCGATGGTGCAATCTGCTGAGAATCTTCCTGTTGATGACTCGTTGATGGAGCAAGCTGCTCAGTGGATGGTGAGACCTACTCAGATGGACATGCCTCCTCAGATGGACCTGCTTGTTCAGGATTAGGTGCCTGCTCAGGACTAGGTTTCTGCTGCGATTTTTCAGATCGCTCAGACGATGCATGTTGATCAGGACCGAATAATGGATGCTCATCATGATCTCCACTAGTGCAAGGTAAAGGAGGAGGAGGTGTATTACTAGAATTATGATTACTCCCCTTATAATCATGATCATCAGATGAGGCACTTCTCTGTCGTGCATCTCCATGACGCCTACCCCTCCTAGCTCGCACCAATGTTATGGAAGCTCCAACGATATGACGCATGAGTGTCAACATATCATGGGGCATGCCTCTCTATATCCGTGTGAACCTACGATTAGCCTGGATCTCTTTGATCGTAGCCTAGTAGACTCCCACATCAACTAGGAGTCGACAAAGTTGGTCGCCCAACTCCATCATGAATCATGTGTTTGACCTACACCTCACCCCTGTGGGTATTTTCACCCAATCAGGATCAGGTCTGTCACCCTGATCCTCCGCCTCTGCCATATCCTCATTAGCATCTACATCTGGATCATTCGGTGGGGGTGGAATCATATCCCCAACGAATGTCCCAATATCTACAAAATATATAGTACATAACAATAATTAGACATTTTCACTAAAAAATTAAATAAAATAAGTTAAAGAACATGTTAGAATAAATTTGATAATTCTAATTAATTAATTAAGACAATAAAATGAAACCATATTAATTTAAAGAAAATACTAATATTACCTCTCACATTCGACGACTCATCCTGTTTGAAGAGGATGTTGGTACACCCTCGCCAATCCAAACTGGAATATGGGCATGGCACTAGAACGAAGGGGTGATCATCAACAATTGATAGCAACTCTAGTGCATCAGGAGATATCCTTGTGGGAAATTCAGACTGAACTCTCTTGGGCATCATCTTGCCCCACATCTGCATCTGTACATGTAGCATCAGCCTACGAGGCTTCCGAACAAAAGTAGGCCTCGTCTCTGGAAACCTATAAAAAAATAAATAAAATAAATCTAAAGAAAAAGGAAAGGCCAACCTCCCATGTGCTTGAGAATGACATCTATCTATTTTTTTAGAAAACTTCCATAAAAAAATCGCAGACTATCTCACAAGTCGTGGTGCCAGGAATAAAGAATAAAAATAAAATAAAAGTGGGAAACTAATTTGTTTCCCGTCACTGGTATAGTGTGAAATGGTCATTAGAAGTAGTAAGAGGCACCTCACCTCCTCTGTACCAAAAAAAGTAATACGTAACTGACCACCAGACACTTGAAAATATGCAAGAGAAAATATATTGTCCCTAATGTATCTCTAGGAGTACACCAACAAACTCCCTGTTGCATAGCCGACGGGGACATCTGGGAACTGGGGCAATTCCTACCCTCTCCTAAATAGGCCAGTAATAAAATACATGTCCTCCTTAGTGGGCATGAATTATTGGCCAGGATCGACCCAGAAATCTTGTCGATGGGCATCCCACCTAAAGATCAATTGCCCCAATAACCCACTATGGCCCTTCAGGGTTGTAGCCTCCTCATATAACTTTAGGAGGCATACCACCCTTAGGAGCAACTGGGTGGCTGCTGTAATAGGGTGAGGGTACATAAGTCTCTCCCTCTCTCGTGCCTCCCATAGGTGAATCACATTATACTAGTGTTCCATATGTTCTTATTGTTCCCTTTGTTATCTCCGTTGACGTTGTTGAATGATTCACATATTAAAAAAAAAAATTTATTAAATGAGAAATGCATTTAAATATATATATATATATATATATATATATATATATATTTTTTTTTTTTTTTTTTTTAAATAGTCGATGCACCCAAAAAAATAGTCACGCACTAGTACTGGTGTGCACGTTTTTATCGCGCATTGCTCACGGTGCGCATGGAAATTTCTCGCACACCGTAAAAGATAAAAATTACTTTTTCTGTGGTGTGTTGAAGAAACTATTCACCCCTGGGTTGATAGTTAGATAAACACACTACCCAACAATAATACATGGTCAATGGTGTAGTCCTATAAATGACCACACCGTTGAAAATGTACTATTGTTGGGCGGGTGGTTTGGTGGCCTAACTATTTGCCAAGAGGTGGATAGTTTGGTCAACACACCACCCAACAACAGTACATGGTCAATAGTGCGGTCCTGTAAACGACCACACCGTTGACTATGTAATGTTGTCAGGCGGGTGGTGCATTGATCTAACTGTCCACCTTGGGGTAGACAGTTTAGTCAACGTACCACCCTCCTGACACTAGTACATAGTCAATGGTGCGAGCCGAATGGCTCGAGCGCACCGCGCAAAAAAATAAAAATTAAAAAAGAGAAAAGAAAAATTAAAAATAGTTAATATTAAGTTTTTTTCAAGATCTAATCCGCTAAAAAATTTAGTTATTGAAAAACAAGTAAGATCCCTGTACATTTACGTGTCGAGGAGGCATATTTGCTGAGGAATTGAAGAAGCCAAATTTTCCCACCGTTTTCGAAAATTCAAACTCCACAAGGTGGGAAATGGATGACAACAATGTGTGCAATGTGAGCACTGATGGCAGGGAGTCTCACTCAGTAAAAATTCACACCAATGTATGAGAGGTCTGGAGCACTGAATAAGTAAAAATGATTTTTTTACAGTCAGTAATATTTTTTTATTTAATATTGTTTCAATGCGTGGGTTTTTGAGATGCACCGAGGAGTATTATCAATGTTGCACGGCACGTTGTTACAGTGCAGTGGATTATGAAAACACATCGGGCTTGTTTATATGTAGAGCACTAGTGCACTATAGTACTTATTCACACTGGGAAGGTTTGTACGAAGAGAAATGTCTCTCGGTGTGTCAATTTTTAGTACACACCAGTGCATTTTGAGTAAAACGCATCGGTGTGGTTTATGATGAGAAACGCACCACAAAAACATCTGCAAAAACCTCAACCCACCAACCTCCTCTAGAGATCTCGGCTATAAACAGCTATCTGGGCTATTTTTATAAGGGGTTCCTCAAAAACATCTGTTAGAGGATATTTTCCTTGTAGTGGGTCTGGTAAAATCTACCATACCTGGTCGAAGAATAAGATGTGGAAGCCATCATCAACCACTGGTCGAGTGTTGGGGCCTTTGTTTTGGACAAGAAATTTTTGGAGTTGTGGAGAACTGGAAGACAGGTGGAAGAGTGCAATCAAGGTAGGCAGGGAGCTGTCACGGTTGCGGAAAACATAAAGGAAAGTGGCGGGGCATAAAAAAATGACGACAAAAATGGCAGAGACAAGAGATAAGGAACAAGTAGTAGAAGGCAGCGGAGTGAAAGGGAACAACTGAGTGTGAAATGGCTAAATACTGACAGTGTCAGTCAGCAGGAACAGATAAGCAATAAATAAGTGACTCTGAGGATAGGTAGTTAGTCAGAGAGAGGTTGATAATAGAGT
This sequence comes from Pinus albicaulis, assembly GCA_034641835.2. NCBI lineage: Eukaryota > Viridiplantae > Streptophyta > Pinopsida > Pinales > Pinaceae > Pinus > Pinus albicaulis. The sequence continues at coordinate 1,185,272,330 of CM076574.1, forward strand.
AGAGCCTAGGGAGAGCTCTACAGAGCCTTATGTACTGAACTTGAACTGTAATAGACTCTGCAGAGTATGTTTGTATTGTTTGGAGCCAAGATAATCGAATCAAAATTTTTCTGTACTGTCTATTATGGATTAGTTGATTCTTGATTGATTATGGTGTATATATGTCTATTTTAATTTTTAATTCGATACTCTGAATATCTATTGATGAAATATAACTTTCTTTGTAACGTTGAGATCTATGAATGTCTTCTGTATGCACATAAGAGATTACTTGCGTTAGTGATATTTCCTCGATACTTATGATCTAGCATCTAACCTCAGTAAAGTCATGGCACACCTTGGGTGAGACTCCTTGCTCCCTCGAGTAGGGTGAAAATGTCGGCATTGCCCTAGACTACAATGGAAACCTTGTTGGCCTCAAGCCTAAACCTAGGTCTTGCCCAAAGACCTCCTTTTTCACCAACAAATTGTTCCATTGTCGGGACTTGAAAATTTATCTAGAAGCTAGATCATGGTATCGAGGATCTATAAGGAGAACTACGTATTTGGTGGTATAATCATGTATATTAGTTCATATCACAACAAGCGGAGCTTCAGCAACAGAGGGAAAATACTATCAAAGATCAGGTCATGTTCTATGACTGAGTGAGTGACTTGTATGAAATTTTATGGGGAAAATTTCTCCAAGAACTTTACAACTAGTTGTGGAAACTATAGATCAAGTCACTTCCTGAAGGATTGCATCGAGTTTGTCGCAGTTGGACACACACTGATCTAGCAGTACTACATCGGCTAGATACAAATCTAACCTGAGTAGTATATTTTTGGTACAAACTACCTTGGAGGGATACATTGTAGAGTTTACAGCCGAGTGCTACCAATATTTTACAAAATCAGAAGATATATTTAGATCTGGGTTGCAGGGAAATTTTTTGAAATAAATCCCATTGTGGATTAACTCTCTAATGGTGGACGAGGATCTAATGTTATTCAAAAGCCCTGAGATGGAGACCTAAACCTACAGTACTGGGGGAAGGAGTTGAGGGAAAGATGCTATGAATGGGTAAGAAGGGGGAATAAGGATATTGATGTCGGAACCTCCAGTAGGTTGAGAGAGCAGAGAGCACATCAGATGGTATAGATTGCTAAGAAGTGGTGGGAAAGGGCAATATGAGAATTTGAGAAGCAGGAAAAGAATCGACAGAACAAGGAAAAGGCGTCATAGATGATAGAGGAAAGAGAAGGTTAGATGGGACCCCAAGGAATGGAAGGATCCATTAAGGAAGTTAGGAAAGTTTATAGGAGCCCAGCCTGAAGAGAGAAGGGAAATAAGTCCAGTGAAGAGGACACACGCCCCGAGGAGGAGTCTGATGTGGAGATGCATGTTGCGATGGAGCAAATATTTCAAGAGAGACCAGAAACCATAACGCAAGGTAATCCTATTCCCCAAGTTTCAAGTAGCACTAGTCTTAACCTTCCCCTGGTACTCTATCATCCACCTGATAAGTTCTTGATAAAGTTTCAGGAGTTTAGAAAGTTGAGTAGTACTAAATTCACAATACAAATATCTACTAGAAAAAGTGCTGGTAATGGAATATCTCAGTAGGAAAGAAGATTTTTTTTTTTTAGTACCACCAACACAAGGAAAGATGGCGGGATCGTTCACCCGATACCTAGAATTCTCTGGAAAAGGTAATGACGATGTAGAACAACACTGGTATCTTTGCAAAGCAATTTGGAGAGCTTGACAGACACCAGATGTAGTCAAGTTAATTGAATTTAAAACTAACTTAAGGGAAATATATTTGTCCTGGTTCATCAAATGGTCAGAAGCGCACCAGAACCCAGCAATAGATGATGTTAAGAGGGAATTCATCCAATAATTCAAGCTGCCTTAGACGAATTAGCAAGGATTGTCTGAGTTGTGGGAAATCAAACAGCGAGAAGGAGAAATAGCCTGGGATTTGATGAGAAGATTCAAAGACGTGATTGGAAAGCTAAGTTACCCAATCGATCCAAATCACCAGCAGGACTGGTTCATCAAAGCAATCCTACCGTTGACAAGGACATCATTGACACTACAAAATATTGATACCCTTCAAGATGCTCTCGAGTAAGTAATGAAAATAAAAGCAATGGCTCGATACCTGCAGGAGTTCAAAGGGGGGTCAACTGTACAAGATCCATCCATACTAGGACTGCAACATCAAATAGCCAATTTTACAGAGAAAATGAAAGATATTTAGCCGATATGACCCACAAGGCCCAATGTGTGGTGTACACATTGCTTGATGGAAGGACATGTAGCCACAGAATGTCAAAGGTTGTGGAGAGAAAATGCTAGAACTTTGATGTCTAGAACATAGGGGCTCCCACCAGTCAGTGGAGTTGCGCATAAATACTTAAGGGCTCCAAACGCAACCCCACTTCTTGGGGTTCCCCATCCATAGAATGTTGCGAAATATGCAAAGGTATTAGTCATCCTCCATGACTGTGTCCAATTCTACAAAAATACTCAAATGTTCTAAAAAATGTTTAATGTGAAATTTATGCCTCTACAACTCATAACACGGAGAAATGCAAAGCCCTTGATGCATTGGCAGAATGATTAGAAAATTTGTCCTATAGAGTAAATGAGACTCCAAGAGGGCGATGAGGAGGAGGAATGAGAGGTAGAAGAACTGGAGGAAGAGGACTAGTAAGGTGTTATAACTGTGATCAGGAAGGTCATGTAGCGAGAGAATTTCCACTATCTAGGAGACCATGGTGCTCTCAATGCAGAGTAAATGCACATGCTACTGAAGACTGCCTAAAGTTGATTAAAAGGTCGGAAGAGAGAGCCAAACAAATAGGAGTTAACATGTTTAATGCAAAACCAAATATATTAGAGACTCAACCTCTGCAAAGTGTAGCTATAGTGACATGAGGAGGGAAGAAGACAGGATAGGATGCACGAGAAATGGACCTGATAAAGCTAATCAAACCTACATCGCCAAAGAAATATTTCAACCCAGACCGACAGAATCAGTACTTTAAAGAAGCACTAGAAACATTCTCACATATAGGAAGACATCAGAGTATGGAATTTCCACAACCATCTAGTGAAGGAGGAAATATAGTCCCCACAAGGACACCTATAAAAGAATGGTTTCGATTGTTCTTGAAAATTGTAAACAACGGACAGATGTTGGAACAACTAAAGAAAAATCTAGAAATGGTCGTGCAAGGAGGAGCAGGACCTGGAGACTCAGGTAACACAACTAAAAAATATATAAGAAGAGTAAAAAGAAATTAGAGAAGGACTGGAAAATATTTCTGCATAAACGCTCAAGTTGTGGGATTCCAAATCAGTGACTCAATGCTAGATATCTGATCAGATGTCAATATTATACCTTGAAAGACATGGGAAGCACTGGGAAAGCTGAAGTTTTCATACTCACCAATAGAGCTTAGAATGGCATATCAATACTGCATTGTACCAATAGGAAGGTTGGAAGAAGTTGAGGTTGATGTTGCAGGAGTAAATACCTATATGGATTTTGAAGTAATAGATATCATGGGTGAAAAGGATGCTTATCCTACCTTGTTGGGAATAGATTGGGCCTTCGAACAAGATTTCATGTGGCTTCAAGACCACAACTGGGAGAAAAGTACCGAGGGAATTTTGATCCCCTAGCACATCTAAACAATTGCGAGTATAAGTGGAATAAAGAGGAATATCAAAAATATTTATGGGTGCACAACTTCATACATTCACTAGACACCATTCCACGTGCTTGGTACCTGACAGAAGAAAAGAAGAGAGGAACAGGTACCTAGGAAACAATTGTGAAGAAATTCATGCAATGTTTTTCATTCAAGGGAGACACAAACCAAGTTACAGATACCCTTCAAGCAATTAAAATAATATTTTTCTTCCTAGAACTTGAGGAAAATGAAGAAATATATTTAACAAAGCAGAAAGTCAGGGATTCAGTAGCATGTAAAAGAATAGATTGGGAGATAGACGACGATGATTTAGAAAATCTTTGACATCTATACTTTGAAGATAAAGAAGTAGAATATTGGAAGCACAAAGAAGCCCAAGATTGCATCCATCAGAGATTATTGGGATTCAGAGACAACAAAATAAATCTTTTACCTACTACAAGAGTATGAAGACCTATTTCCATCTTCAGTGGCAGAGATCAAAGGAATCAAATGAGACCTGGGGGAGATGTGCATAGTCCTAAAACTAGATGCGAGGCCAGTAAAGCATAGATCTTACTTCCTGAATTTGAGAGTAAAATAAAAGGTTAAAGAAGAGATAGAAAAAATGTTGAATGCAGGCTTGATTTTTCCGGTTGAGGAAGCAGAATGGGTCAGCCCAATTGTGATACAAAGTAAAAAGGAGAAATTGAAAATTAGAGTATGTGTGGACCACAAAAGTCTAAATAACGCATGTATTCATGATCCGTTTCCAACTCCATTTAGCGAGGAAGTTCTCGACAATGTAGCGGGAAATGAAGGATACTCATTCACAGATTGCTTCTCAGGGTAGCATCAGGTGAGAATAGAAGAAGAAGATAAAATAAAAAATCTTTCAGAACAGAATTGGGATCATACGCCTATAATGTGATGCCTTTTGGGCTAAAGAATGCACTAGTTGTGTTTTCACGGATAGTAATAGCAGCATTCAGAGAATATATCCATAAGTTCCTATAAGTGTACATGGATGATTGGATGATGTAGAACTTACTAAAGAACCATGCAACTTTGCTCAGGATAATTTTTGATAGGTGCATACAGCTTCAAATTTCTCTGAATCTCAAAAAGTGCATCTTTGCAGTATACTTTGGAACACTTTTGGGACATGTCATCTACAAGCAAGGAGTATTGTGGACCCTGCAAAGGTGGCAGTAATTGTGAACATGGAAGCACCAGAGAATGTAAAATAGTTGAGGTCAGTACTTGGACACACGGGATACTATAGGAGGTTCATCTACAATTATGCAAAAATCACATCACTAGAAAATTTGTTGCGGAAGTCGCAACAATTCATATGGAACGATGAATGCACTAAGGCATTGGACACGTTGAAAGAGAAACTAGCAAGTGCACCCATTTTGGCCCATCCCAATTGGGATAAATAGTTCGATGTCCACATTAACACTTCAATTATTACTTTGGGGGTGATGCTAGCCCAGCTAGGAGAAACCTCCATTGATCACCCAGTATACTTCACAAGCAGGAAAATATCAATGGTAGAAAGGAGTTACACAACAACAGAGAGAGAGAGGCTCTTGCTATGGTATACTCTCTATAGAAATTTTGCCACTACTTATTGGGAGGCACATTCAATTTTTTCACAGATCACTCGGCACTGAAATATTTGGTAAGAAAACCTGTACTAGAGGGCAGGATCTACATATGGATCCTACTATTATAAGAATTCACTTTCAAAGTAATAGTAAAACCGGGGAGGCTAAATGTTGGTCCTGACCATTTATCAAGATTGGAGAACAAATAAAATAAAGGACCAATTGATTACCAACTACCAGGTGCTGATCTTTTCTGAGTAGAAGCCATCCCAAACTATCTAGAATAGATAGCAACATACTTGGCCATAGGACAATGCCCATCAGAATACACAAAAACCAAAAGAATACATCTAGTAGTTAAAGAAGTCGAGTATTAACTCATAGCAAGGCATTTGTATAAAATGGGTCTGGATCATATCCTACGAAGATGTGTCTTAGATCACGGAAGAGCAGACATCTTGTTGGAGTGTCACAATAGTGTTGCGAGAGGCCATGCCGGCACAAAACCCACCAAAAGAAAAATACTACATGCAGGATTATGGTGGCACACCGTGCACAAATATAACAAAGAATATGTGAAGAAATGTGACATTTGTAAAATAATAGGGCAACCATCACACCGCGATGAGCTGCCCCTACAACCTGTGAGGGCCATGCAAGAATTTGAGAAATGGGTAGTTGACTTCATAGGACCAATTGCACCAATCACACGACACTCACAGGAAACATATATAATCATTGCAACTGACTACCTTACAATATGGGCAGAGGCAGCACCAATAAAGGACTGTATGACAGATACAATAGCCAGATTTATTTTTTAAAACATCATTAGCAGGTTTGGCTATCCAAGGAGCCTAACAAGTGTTCAAGGCACACATTTCATTAATACTACAATTAAATCACTACTGGACAATTTTATGATAGAACACCATAAGAGCAGCCCATACCACCCTCAGGAAAGCAAAACCGTCGAGGCTTTCAAAAACATCTTGGATAAAGGGCTAACAAAGATATGCAACACTAACCATGATGACTAGGATGAAAGAATATCAGCCATGTTGTGGGCATACAGGACAACCATAAAGAGCCTGCATAATCAAACTCCATTCCAGTTGGTATACGGGAAAGAGGTAGTAATACCAGCCGATTTTATCATACCAAGCCTCTTAATTGCCTCAACAACCCACATGACAAAGGAAGACTCCATCTATGCATGCCTTCATGAGTTGAAAGAGCTTGAAGAAGATAGATTTTTGGTGGATTTCCATAAATTAGTACAGAAACAGTGACAAAAGGCCTGGCATGACTGCCACATCAAGCAAAAAACATTTACTATTGGTAGAAAAGTACTACTCTATGATAGAAAATTCTAGAAGTTCCCAAGGAAGCTCATAATGCACTGGATGGGACCATATTATGTCATAGAGATAAGAGACTTAGGCATGGTCATGCTAGCGCAACTAGATGGAGAGATACTTCAAGGATGGGTGAATGGCGCCCACCTGAAACCCTATCATGAGTAAGCACAATAATTATTTTAATTTTAATCTCTCGCACCCGAGAGAAGTCAGTAGATTAGATTCAATAACTCTCTCGCAACCAAGATGAGCCATATAATATTTTATGTCTTAATATTTTCTGTCCACTAGAGTAGGAATCCTCAATAATAAACTCGCAAGGTAGTGCAAAAAAAACAATCACACTGTTGTGATGTGGAGACCACATCACAACCAATTGTGGTCGAGGGCAGAGTCTACAGTGTTACATAGCCTAAGTGTGTCAACCATCATTTTACTCATAATGAGCCATCATACCATTTGCACTCCATAATATCACCCAAATTTGAAAAATAACCACCATAATTAGTAACCCCCATACCGTAATAAGGTTTCCACATTAAGCCATAATTATTGCCCATCACGTCTACCTGAATTCTGAAGCCATCGTCAACACTGTCAGAGTCCACTTCACCCTAGTAATTGATCACGCAATTATAGCTGCGGGGAAAGATAGCAAGAATTAATTAGTTATGGTGTCACATCAACATCATTCATGCAAGTAATGCTACTTAACTCGCATGAAGGAGGGAAAAAACAGAATTCCAGAAAATTCCATGTTATCAGAGCAAGAAATGACTATAACAATAAGCTTGATTCCAACAATAGAAGTTTAGAGAAGTAGACCAATAGTAGCAGTTCGACTATACAGCAGATGAAATAAAATGACGAAGGTGACTACCTTAGTGGTCGAGCCCGAGCTCGATGAAATAATTCAAAGGGTGGAGTCACTGATTGGAAAATATGACAATGCCATGCCAATATATACTAACTTCACATCCTAGCAATGAAAAGGTAGGTGTACATTGAAAATCATGTGAAGGAGGGAGGAGGTGAAGAAGCCAAGGTGCACCCAGATTTTAGAGGCATCCATAGGTCAAAAATCCTACACCTTAGAAGCCTTTCAGTGTTTGGGACGTTGGGAGCAGCAATGCAGTGCACCAAGTTCTTAATCAACATAATTCAGAATGGATCATTATGGCTTGGGAGGGAGATCCCAATTCAAATGGAGGACATACATAGACTCACAAGGTTATCAGCTGCAAGAAGTGATGTCTCATCGGCCTTCCAAAAAATTTCTAAGAGAGCTAAGAAGGTAGGAGATTGTGACTACTACAGAAAGTATGAAACAAGGAGAGGAGGAAAGGGAGAAAAGATTGATCTCATCAACAACCCAATAGTAAAATTCGCTTGCTACTTGATTTCTAGGAAAACTATGAGGCATTACACTAAGGGGGAATGCACCCTTGACACAATATCAGTCGTGGAGCATTACATTCAAGGGTCATAGCTGAATTTGTGCACGTTCTTATTACAGGAGTTGTTTGAGGCTTGCGAGGACAACTATAAGTAGGCCACATGATTTATATATGGTTATCTAATCATGGCTCTCGCAATGTGGAAGTGGAGTCCACTAGGAATCAAGCTGCTTATGGATATTACCCAAGACCAACCGATGGCACTAAGGTACATGACATGGAAAATATTAGGGGACCCAAGTACCAAAGAGGTAAATGAAGAAGCTTTTGCAGCCTGGTACCGATAAATGGTCGACGTAGTTAGAAGTCAGCAAAAATTTCCAAGAATCCTGTCGGATAAATACTTCCTAGAGATTTGGTTTGGATTGACTCATAACCGAACCTATGTTTGACCAAGCTACATTGATGAAAATACCTTCCATAAGAGGCTGTTGAATTTCCAGATAATGGAGGAGGTGTTCCATAGAGAAGTTTCTTCATGGCCAGGAGCAGCAATGGAGATCAGATCCGGGATCCCAGTTTACTCATTTGATGCAATTCTCCCTAAAACACTTTCGAGGGAGACACTGGAAGAAACAGTGTAGAGGGTCTCCCAATTACAACTGCGGCCACTGCTAGATACCTAGATGAAAGGCTTCAACAAGGTAATATAAAATTTTAGCACCAAATCTACTATATTTCCCACTTTTTTTTAATTTCAGAGGTTGAATTTTGCATCTCTTTTCACCACCACCCCCATCCTAACTACATTACCATCTATTGCATTCCACTCCCACTCACTGCCCACTGTCACTCCACTCTGCTAAAACAAGCCAATGAAACTCCCAATACCAGCACCTAAAGGGAAAAGAGCCCAAACCATGGAATCTGAGCAAGTGGTTGATCTCACAGGAGAAGACCAACCCCAACCAATAGTGACTGGAATTTTAATTCAAGAAGAACTAGAGGTCACCACCCAGACCACCTCTGCATTGCCAATATTTGATCCATCATCAGTTCTTAACATACAAGTCTCATCGCCACTCAATACACACAATTCATCATCGCACACCTCTTTCACATCTAAAGACCACCCCACCCACACTCAATCCACCTATGCAACCATTTTATATCCAATACCACCAGGAACTCTAATGAATGTTGACACCGCAGTAGAAGTTAACTCAGGTACAACTAGAGTACCTGAGGTTAACTAAACCACAATGGGACATGGCACCTTCATATAATTAATAATCCATGAAGGGTCCCACATTTCCGATACAACACCCACTGAATCAGAGCTAGACCCATTCCAGAAATCCAACTTATTGTTGCAATAGTTCATGCCATTCACTAGCCACCATATTCCTGAATCTCAACCGCCGCAGCAAAGTCAACCAACATCCCCACAGGGATACTATGAAAGATCAATCACCAGCAGGCAGCTGATTAGGGAGAGACATCCAAGCCAAGAGATGTTGAGCAATGGTGACATGCAAAGTTGGGGACCCAACCAACTTTTCAGTTTCATCTAGATGACAGCACGACAAGCAGAAGTTCTACACAAAAACCTCTTACAGAAATTTGAGCAGAACAACAACAATTTATTGTGCTTACTGATGAATGTAATCAACTCTAGGGTGAGAAGGATAGCCTACAGTAGCAACTAGATGAAGTAACAGAGGTATTTAAATAACTATGGCCAACAATCACTACCCTAGATAGCAGCAAACCCACAGATATTTCATCATGCTCAATGGTCGAGAGATCCATCCAAGTAAAAATGGCATGTACAAGCATGGACCGAGAAAATCAGGAGCTGAGAGAGGCACTGGCATCAAGATTAGTGTTACTTTTCCCTCTACAGTGTATGCCAAGAAGGTATTGGAAAGGTAGAGAGAAATGCAGAGCATGAAGGACACACTTGGAACGACATTCAAGCAAGCATACAACTTACTGCAGCAACTCCATGAATTTTCCAATTTACTAACAATAAAATCTAAACCCATTTCGTAGCAACTGCAGAAGATTTTCCTTGAAATAAGGGGGACCACAGATCCAGTCAGCAAAACTCAGTTGTAAGACCAAGCAGACATACTTGAAACATAGATTCAGGCCATCGAGGAACACTCAGCAACAACGAAGCAAATTCTCAGGGACTTATGGCAACCTGTGAAACAAAACACGGAGGCAATTCAAAAACTGGCATCTGAGGCCGAACACAAACTCCAAGAAGTGTTAAACAAATTGCCACAGGTAATGAATGCAACTTGGGATGATAGAATCGTCACTGAGAGAGAGCCTGTGATTAAGGTATGGCAACAAGCAATAATTGAGTTCATAGAGCTCAGGACAACAATAATAAGCAAGGTTCTCGAGTTGGGGCCTTTGTTGAAAGAGGGAAAACCAGAACAAGAAAAGACAAAGATGGAAGCAACAAGGGAAACTAGGCCGACACCGGATGATGACAAACCACCAGAAGCCGCAACAGCTAGAAAATATTGACCCGAAACGAGCCAATAGAATGTGGTCAGGGCCTGTTGGGGCTCCTTTTTTGGACAAGACAGTTTTATAGTTGCAGAGAACTAGAAGACATGTGGCGGAGCGCAATCAAGGTAGGTATGGAGCTCTCGTGGTTATGGAAAACCTAAAGGCAGGTGGCGGGGCATAAACATATGACGGAAAAAATGGCAGAGACAGGAGACAAGGAACAAGTAGTAGAACTCCCAGTGATTAAGAAGAAGCAGAAGGCAATGGAGCGCAAGGGAACAATTGAGCATAAAAGGGGCAAAGACTGATAGTGTCAGTCAGCAGGAATAGATAAGAATGAAAGAAGAGACTCTAAGGATAGGTAGTTAGTTATAGAGAGGTTGATAGGAGAGTAGAGCCTAGGGAGAGCTCTACAGAGCCTTATGTACTCAAATTGAACTGTAATAGACTCTGCGGAGTATGTTTGTACTGTTTGGAGCCAAGATAATGGAATCAGAATATTGTTGTGCTATCTATTATGGATTAGTTGATGCTTGATTGATTATGGTGTATATATGTCTATTTTAATTTTTAATTCGATACTCTGAATATATATTGATGAATGATAGCTTTCTTTGTAACATAAAGATCTATGAATGTATTTTGTATGCACATAAGAGATTAATTTCATTAGTAATATTTCCTCGATGCCTATGATCTAGCCTCTAACCTTAGTAAGTTCACGACACGCCTTGGGTGAGACTCCTTGCTCCCTCAAGCAGGGTGAAAATGTCGGTGTTGTCCTAGACTATAGTGGAAACCTTGTTGGCCTCAAACCTGAACCTGGGTCTTGCCCAAAGACCTCCTTTTTCACCAACACGGAGCGATTGGTAACTCTATCTCCTGAAGGCACAGAGCAGGCAGGAACAATTGGGGCAAAGCCCACTATTCTAATAGGGAATAAGGACACAAGGGTCACATTCCTGACTAAGAAAGAACCTGACACAAAGATTTTGGAAACAGGACTGGATGACATTCTTGGCGGTGTCTCGACATAGATCAAGCTTCCCCTTTTACCATCAAGCGAAGATAGCCACAAAAGGGTGACATGAGAAATTACGTGAAGTTCGATAAGTTCGTTGGGCCATAATTCATGGTCCTTACTGAAGGGTACCTCGATGAAATTGGGAACACCGTGAAGCAAGCCATTGATCACTTATGGGGTAGTATCGAAGAGAAATATAAGAAAGTGTTGGCATATGTTCACAAGGGATTGCAAGACTTGCAGGTACAGACGAGTGTTGTTCAGGGGAGCGTGAGTGGGTTGTAAGTGAGAATGATTCAACAGAGCAGAAAATATGCAAACACAAGCATATATGTGCAGGAATTGGTGATGACTTTGAATATTCGTGCGATGAATGCCCCTACAAGTTCACTGATTTTTGACATGGCGGAGCAGCTAAGGAAGGTGGCCCATTGGCAGAACACAAAATTGAATCTTGTTGTGATGTCATTGGATGCTTTGTATGAATTCTATCAGGGCATTGATGAATTTTTGAAGATCCATGAATAGTGCGCCCTCATGATTATTCAATATGTCAGGAACGAAAGGCAGAGCATGGCTGAGGAAAAGCATATTGTTTTTCAAGAGTGCGAGGCTGAGTGTTACATAGCATTTTTTCACTATCCCTAAAATCCCCATATCGCCCATTGGAGGGTCATTTATGTGACCAATAAGCAGTTTCATGCCTTGCAAAAACCATTATTGTGTCCCTTTACACTAGAATAACATTCCTCTTGTTGACAATTCCCTGAGCAGAGACTCAAAAACCCTTGTTTTTTCCTTGGCGCGGGTAATCAGTTATGCCCTCACACCGAAGAGGAAAGTTAACACTAGGCTCGTGCCAACTGGTGCTCTGTCATAGTTTTCCACTCATGCCAAGATGTTTATGGAATTTAAAAAAAAAAATAGAGGCATAGATTCCACTTCAACCACCTTGAGGATGAGTCATTGGGAGTGGTTTAACTGATAAACCACAGACTGCCTCCTTTAGGTTTATGGTTTCCACCTCTTATGGGAAATCCCTAAAGGATAGGCCTCCCTCCCACCTTTTTATGGATCCTAACCTCCTCCTTTTCCTCTATAAAAGAAGCTATCTCTCTTAGTACAAACTAGCTGAACGGCTGAATAACTAAATGACTAAAGAAGATAGAAGGAATTACATTGATGAAGCTTGAGTCCATGCCTTCTGAGAGAGCTTGAGTCCATGCCTTCATCTCGTCTGAATTCCCTCAAGAGAATCTGAGATGCGCTTCGCTTGAACCCCGCTGGAGGAGACTACGATGTCAAAGCATCAGTTGTAACTCTTCCTTCTATTCATTTATATACATGACTACTGTTTAGTTCCACTGTTGTGTTATGATGTTTGTTTAACACAATATGTTTAGACCTCTTTGACTGGTTAATATTTATGAATGAAATGTTGTCATCTTGTATGTTGTTCTTGTTTCTTGTTCTTTGTGCAAGTATCCAAGCGTAATGGTGAACAGATTGTGACTTGTCGAGGCAGGAGCAAGAGCCACCACTACTACAGCAAAAATGACAACATTGGATTCCAGATAGGTAAATCTACTATTTACCTTGTTCATTCAATACTTAGGAAGCAACACTTTAGCATGTCCCTTTGTTTCTAGACCCACTCTAGGGCTAGAGGGATCGTCTCTATCCGCAAAGAGGATTTACCTGCATAACACTGAGGCAACACAAAGGAAGAAGTTGGAGGGGTATATCTCTAAATCATGCAATGAGATTCCAGAGCTCCAGATTTACGCTACAGCTATGCCCGAAGAGAAATTGGCCAAGTTTTCCACCACAGTTAAGGACTCTAAGGAAAAATTTGATGAAGTGCGCTTGGAAATTCAAATGAACATAGTTGAACTGCAGATGCAATTGTAGCCTACCACTATGCCAGAAGTCTAGGAGTAGCGAGCAGTAGAGCTAAAATTTGCCTTAGAACAAGTTGAGTCCTACATATAGGAGTGTGTAAATGTCTTTGGGGAATTTATCGATGTATGGGCCTCACTGCAGGAGGACCCTTAGATGCAAAATCTACAAGCTGAAGTGCACAAAAATCTTGAACAAATGGATTAGATTAAGGTTACTACTAATACCTTAGCGCCAATCAAGTGGCTTACCATTCTCCAAAAGTGAAAATTATTACAGGAGTAGGTTTATGAGCTACAAAGGAAGGAGAAAAAACTTACAGATAGAATGAAACCATGGGAATATGAGGCCATCCAGTTCTCCCAAACTGCGGCAAATAAGTTGAAGGCATTATGCACAAAATAGAGGGGATTTGAACAGAAGGCAGCTAAGAAAATTATAGAGACACTTCTTGGAGAGGCTAGGGAGTTTGAAAATTAGTGTGCTGAAGTAGTTCCCCTATTGAAGGATGTCTTGAGTGGCATCAAAGAAAATATAGATGACGCACTAGATTTGTGACTCGGGGTGAGTCACAGTTTTGTGTTGGGGGCATATTGGAGATGGGATCCCCTCAAAGGAACAAGCAATGAAACATTTCACAAATCAAGGAGTTGAGTGCACAACGCAGAGTCTATTTTGAGTCATAGGGGCTTTGGGGTGGGTCAAATTCCCTTATTATGTAATGGGAAGGGATAGTTTTTGAACCTTAAACTCCGCCCATGGTTTTGGACCATGGTATTGTAAATTCCAAACTTATATAAGGATTCTATATAAAATTCATAGGTAGATGTGAAAAGAAGGAAAGTAAGATTAAATGATAAATCTTATGAGATGAATTTGGATGTAAGATCGTTATGAGTCAAAGTCTGTGTTGTGGGTTAGAGGGAAAGGCTCTTGCAGATGTGTGCATGGAGATCTTAGGAAGTATGCAGCTTTGTATGTAGACCCCTGCAGTTGTGTGCACAAGGTGCAACTAAATGTATGAGAAGGATCTAGTTATTAATGAAAGAACTATTGGATAGATCTAAGTTACATTGATGTGTTTTATGAATATTTGTGTTGAATAATGGTTTTGATATGTAATTTAATAACGCAGTCTTGTTTATGGTTATTTACTTTGTCTAAGGCATGAATAAGTAAGATCCAGAGTTTGTTAGTGACTTCAACAAATGTATTGAACAACACTTGTATTATTGATAGATTTGACCTACGAAGCTCTTTTAAGAAGGAAAATCCATAAAACCACAATCCTCTATCCCTCTAGATGCATAAACTAGGTTCTAGCATCCCCCTATATTTCCTCGAGTGAGACTTCAGTCTGCGCAAGCAGATCATTGCCGAAAGGGCTGGTAATAGTGGGTTTTGTTGGACTGTGCAGTCACTTTGAACCTGGGTCTAGACCCCATCAAGCCAACAAGAACTATGATAATCATCATTATCATCCTTACAGGAGGAGTGACATGGGATATTTACTGAACTAGTTAAAGAAAGTAAAGGAACCTACCTTTGATGGGAATTTGAAGAAGCCGGAAGATGTTGAGGCATGGTTACTTGGTATGTGGAAATTATTTGAGTTGCACGATTACACAGAGAACATGAAGGCCAAAATAGATATCTTCAACATCAAAGGGAAAGAAAACATCTGGTGCGAAGATGTGAACCATGTAAGAGACATCATAATACAAGACTTGAGTTGGCATGATTTCAACTAACTTTTCAGGAAGAAATATTTCTCAGAAAGGTACTATGAAAAAAAAGCTAAGGAATTCTATGAGATAAATATGGGATCGATGTCAGATGAGGACTACATGTCTAATTTTCTAAATTTATTTAGGTATGTACCATATCTTAAGGATGGAAAAGCTAAAGTTCAGATATTTTCCAGTGGATTGGCATTATCATTTAGATATCATATTGAGTATGATGATCCTTGGTTGTTTGAGGAGTTTATTGGGAAATTGAAGCATGGTTATGAGCAATCAAATAATAAAAAAGAATCTCAGCAAGGCTAGAAAGGGAAATACAAAGCTAAAGGTAAATGGCAGCTAAAAATAACAAGACATTAGAATGTAGAAGAGAAATAAAATGTTGCACCTTACAAGAATTTTAATACAGTTGGGAGGGGACATAGGTCAAAACCTAGAGGGCAGCAAAATTGAGGTGACAGTACAGGATGGTTGCAATGTTGGACATGTGGTAAAGAGCATCTTAAGAGGTATTATCCATAGAATCAAGGTGATATGCCTCATATTTGCAGTGCACAGGAAGCACAAACATCTGGGGATGTTAGGAAAAGAATTCCTTGTTCTATGCAGCATTGGATAATAGGAAGGCATATCACCAGGAATTTATTATGTTAATTTTTTCAACTAGATTCAAATTCCACTTTGGATAGCTTAGATGGTTAAGATTATAATTTCATTAGATTCCTCTTTTCGAGAGGACCAAAATTGATGTATAGATCATCCCAATCGATTAAGAATATTTTAAGTTATGAATTATTTTAGTTATGAATGAAATGGAATGGTTCAGCCTTAAGACATATGGATTTGGTCAAAGCCCCGAGTGGTCCCTCACAAAAGTTACAAATAGAAGTGACCTCAAGATCATTCTCACACATTCCCTCATGAGGTTTTATTCTTGCACTTTTTTCTTTGGATCATATTTTCTGTTTTTTCTCGCATTGGTTTGTTAGCAGAAGCTCACGTAGGGTGCGGGATAATAAGCGAGAGGCTCGCTCTGATCTAGGTTTTCTGAGCCAGGGCCACGGGCACAATACTTCAGTTTTTGGGATAGGAACACGAGCTAAGAGTATCAAGGTAGCGGCTAAGATGATATAGACGTGGGTCGAAAGTGCTAAGGTCATAGCTATGATCCATATTGTGTTGATCGGGACTAGGGTCGCGGTCACAAAGTGTTTCGGTGATGGCCAGGGAATCTTCAACTATGGGTTGAGCATGTTGAGGTCATAGTTAAGGGATTTTATGGGAATATATCACTTGGGTCACATTCATTTTCTTGCGCAGTGCCTTAATACATCTGTCGTTCAATCAAAGCTACTTCAGGTTAGTCTTTGATACCATTCTAGATTCATATCTAGGACTTGGTAGTTGATATCAATTGGTTCTAGTGATATTTTCGATTCTTTCTCTTGATGTTGTAGATTTGCAGATCTGCAGATCTAAACTATTTTTTTCACTGCTGTTGTGGAGGTAAATCCCCTCTACGGACAGAGGCGATCCCTACTAGCCCAGACCGGGTCTAGCAACAATCGTTCACGCTATAGTGCAGGTTCCTAATTGCAAATAAACCAACTAGCGATGAAGGCTTACCTAGAATCCAACGTTGTCACTTGTATGGAAAGTAGAGCTCCCGTTCCTTAGCTTCAGCAGATCACAATCCTCACGATATCTGTGATTAGACACCTGCACACGCAAGAAACAAAACAAATGCAAGCATAAAATCCAGTACGTACAACTATATGTCAGTCAGAGAAGACATAACTCATGATCATCATCAAGAACAAGAGTGGAACCATAACCAATAGTCGCTTATCATTAATTCATCATAGGAAGAATACAACCATAGCTCTGACGCTGAATTATCCTTCAGAGGATCGTTAGCAGAACGTGTCTCGATAAAGCTTGTCAGGGATGGGACAAGCCTCTCTCTCTGGATGTCTCGAAAATAATATCCCTGCTTGGATTTGGCCTTAAGGGAATGAATCAAGGCTCTTGCAGCATAAGGCTCTGATGGCTCTTGGGAACTTGGAGACTAGCTTTCAAAGGAGATGAGCAAGCTTTTATAGATGGAGGAAGGCGAGTTGGGATCCCTATAATCATGGGATTGGCCCTATCCTCAAGGAAGCTTCCATGAGAGGTGGAAAACCACTTCCTCTACATGGAGATCTGGAGCCAAACCTCCCAACTCAAGATAGATACCAGTTTAGGAATTGGTTGGAGTGAAACTTTCGCCATTTATTTTTAAAAAACACTCCTTAAAATGGATGGCGCGAGTGCGACTCTGAGACATAGCGCCAATTGGCGCGCTCTCTTTGGAGGATTTGCCCCCTTGGTGTGAGGGTTGAACTGTGTACCCACGCCAATGCAAAAAGAGTTGTTTTTAGGGTTTTTCACAAGGAGATGTCTTCAGGGCAATGAAAGCTCATGTTCAGAGGGATGTCATGAAGGTGTTTTCAAGTCATGTCACTTCTCATAGGTCACGGAATGAGCCCTCCAATGTGCGGGACGGGGGATTGCAGGGACGGTGACAAATTGCTATGTAACAGATGCCCCCTAAAGCATGAGGCCCGAAAGAGAGAGAGGGGTGAAATGCTTTACGAGAACGTGTCCAACTGAAAACATTGCCGTCGAAAAACCTACGTAGAGAAATACAATTGATATCTCAAATACATGATATATATGTAAATCCCCTCTACGGACAGAGGTGATCCCTACTAGCCCAGACCGGGTCTAGAAACAATTGTTCACGCTATAGCACAGGTTCCTAATTGCAAATAAACCAACTAGCGATGAAGGCTTACCTGGAATCCAACGCTGTCGCTTGTAAGGAAAGTAGCGCTCACGTTCCTTAGCTTCAGCAGATCACAATCCTCATGATCTCCATGATCGGAAACCTGCACACGCAAGAAAAAAAACAAACACAAGTGTAAAATCTAGTACGTACAACTATATGTCAGTCAGAGAAGACATAACTCATGATCATCATCAAGAACAAGAGTGGAACCATAACCAATAGTCGCTTATCATTAATTCATCAAAGGAAGAATACAACCATAGCTCTGACGCTGAATTCTCCTTCGGAGGGTTGTCAGCAGAATGTGTCTCGATAAAGCCTGTCAGGGATGGGACAAGCCTCTCTCTCCGGATGTCTCGACAATAATCTCCCTGCTTGGATTTGGCCTTAAGGGAATGAATCAAGGCTCTTGCAGCATAAGGCTTTGATGGCTCTTGGGAACTTGGAGACTAGCTTGCAAAGGAGATGAGCAAGCTTTTATAGATGGAGGAAGGGGAGATGGGATCCCTATAATCATGGGATTGGCCCTATCCTCAAGGAGGCTTCCATGAGAGGTGGCAAACCACTTCCTCTACATGGAGATCCGGAGCCAAACCTCCCAACTCAAGATAGATACCAGTTTAGGAATTGGTTGGAGTGAAACTTCCGCCATTTATTTTTAAAAAGAACTCCTTAAAATGGCTGGCGCGAGTGCAACACTGAGACAGAGCACCAATTGGCGCGCCCTCTTTGGAGGATTTTCCCCCTTGGCACAAGGGCTGAACTATGTACCCGCGCCAATGCAAAAAGAGATGTTTTTAGGGTTTTTCACAAGGAGATGTCTTTATGGAAATGAAAGCTCATGTTCAAAGGGATGTCATGAAGGTGTTTTCAAGTCATGTCACTGCTCATAGGTCACGGAATGAGCCCTCCAATGTGCGGGATAGGGGATTGCAGGGATGGTGACAAATTGCTGTGTAACAGATGCCCCCTAAAGCATGAGGCCCAAAAGAGAGAGAGGGGTGAAATGCTTTACGAGAACGTGTCCAACTGAAAACACCGCCATTGGAAAACCTGTGTAGAGAAATACAACCGATATCTGAAATACATGATATTTATGTAAATCCCCTCTACGGACAGAGGCGATCCCTACTAGCCCAGACCGGGTCTAGCAACAATAATTCACGCTATAGTGCAGGTTCCTAATTGCAAATAAAGCAACTAGCAATGAAGGCTTACCTGGAATCCAACGCTGTCGCTTGTAGGGAAAGTAGCACTCTCGTTCCTTAGCTTCGGCAGATCACAATCCTCACGATCTCCGTGATCGGACACCTACACACGCAGGAAAAAAAACAAACGCAAGCGTAAAATCTAGTACGTACAACTATATGTCAGTCAGAGAAGACATAACTCATGATCATCATCAAGAACAAGAGTGGAACCATAACCAATAGTCACTTATCATTAATTCATCAAAGGAAGAATACAAACATAGCTATGACGCTGAATTCTCCTTCGAAGGGTTGTCAGCAGAATGTGTCTCGAAAAATCCTGTCAGGGATGGGACAAGCCTCTCTCTCTAGATGTCTACACAATAATCTCCCTTCTTGGATTTGACCTTAAGGGAATGAAGCAAGGCTCTTGCAGCATAAGGCTCTGATGGCTCTTGGGAACTTGGAGACTAGCTTGCAAAGGAGATGAGCAAGCTTTTATAGATGGAGGAAGGGGAGTTGGGATCCCTATAATCATGGGATTGGCCCTATCCTCAAGGAAGCTTCCATGAGAGGTAGCAAACCACTTCCTCTACATGGAGATCCAGAGCCAAACCTCCCAACTCAAGATAGATACTAGTTTAGGAATTGGTTGGAGTGAAACTTCCGCCATTTATTTAAAAAAAACACTCCTTAAAATGGCTGGCGTGAGTGTGACTTTGAGACAGTGGGCCAATTGGCGCGCCCTCTTTGGAGGATTTTCACCCTTGGCGCGAGGGCTGAACTGTGTACCCGCGCCAATGCAAAAAGAGTTATTTTAGGGTTTTTCACAAGGAGATGTCTTCAGGGCAATGAAAGCTCATGTTCAGAGGGATGTCATGAAGGTGTTTTCAAGTCATGTCACTGCTCACAGGTCGCGAAATGAGCCCTCCAATGTGTGGGACGGGGGATTGCAGGGACGGTGACAAATTGCTGTGTAACAGATTCCCCCTAAAGCATGAGGCCCGAAAGAGAGAGAGGAGTGAAATGCTTTATGAGAACGTGTCTAACTGAAAACACCACCGTCGGAAAACCTGCGTAGAGAAATACAACTAATATCTCAAATACATGATATATATGTAAATCCCCTCTACGGACAGAGGCGATCCCTACTAGCCCAGATCGGGTCTAGCAATAATCATTCACGCTATAGTGCAGGTTCCTAATTGCAAATAAACCAACAAGCGATGAAGGCTTACCTGGAATCCAACGCTGTCACTTGTAGGGAAAGTAGCGCTCCCGTTCCTTAGCTTCGGTAGATCACAATCCTCACGATCTCCATGATCGGACACCTACACATGCAAGAAACAAAACAAACACAAGCGTAAAATCTAGTACATACAACTATATGTCAGTTAGAGAAGACATAACTCATGATCATCATCAAGAGAAAGAGTGGAACCATAACCAATAGTCGCTTATCATTAATCAATCAAAAGAAGAATACAACCATATCTCTGATGCTGAATTCTCCTTCGGAGGGTCGTCAGCAGAACGTGTCTCGATAAAGCCTGTCAGGGATGGGACAAACCTCTCTCTCCGGATGTCTCGACAATAATCCCCTTGCTTGGATTTGGCTTTAAGGGAATGAATCAAGGCTCTTACAGCATTAGGCTCTTGGGAACTTGGAGAATAGCTTGCAAAGGAGATGAGCAAGCTTTTATAGATGGAGGAAGGGGAGTTGGGATCCCTATAATCATGGGATTGGTCCTATCCTCAAGGAAGCTTCCATGAGAGGTGGCAAACCACTTCCTCTACATGGAGATCCGGAGCCAAACCTCCCAACTCAAGATAGATACCGGTTTAGGAATTGGTTGGAGTGAAACTTCCGCCATTTATTTTTAAAAAACACTCCTTAAAATGGCTGGCGCAAGTGCGACTCTGAGACAGAGCGCCAATTGGTGCACCCTCTTTGGAGGATTTTCCCCCTTGGCGCGAAGGTTGAACTGTGTACCCGTGCCAATGCAAAAAGAGTTGTTTTTAGGTTTTTCTCACAATGAGATGTCTTCAGGGCAATGAAATCTCATGTTCAGAGGGATGTCATGAAGGTGTTTTCAAGTTATGTCACAGCTCATAGGTCACGGAATGAGCCCTCCAATGTGTAGGATGGGGGATTGCAGGGACGGTGAAAAATTGCTGTGTAACAGATGCCCCCTAAAGCATGAGGCCCGAAAGAGAGAGAGGGGTGAAATGCTTTACGAGAATGTGTCCAACTGAAAACACCGTTGTCGGAAAACTTGCGTAGAGAAATACAACTGATATCTCAAATACATGATATATATGTGGTATGGGCGTAGCCATCCATAACAGAGTATGTAGTATACCAGATCCGAGGCATGGACGCAGCCATCCAGTGAGGATCGGTAAGTAGACTCAGGTATGGTTGAAGCCATCCAATCAATGAGTCATGTAACTAATCATTATAATCCACAAAATTGTAGCTTGGATTATAACAGACATGAATCCAGGGTCTTGCGCTCCATCTTGACCCGAACAAAGTACAAGTTCAAGCATGCGAATAAGTGAGCTGAAGTAAAACATGCAAGAACATCGTCTGATTACCGGCCAATGATGAAAGCTATTAACAGATGCGAGAGGAACAACCAATAATGACAGTGGCCCTCAAGTTACTACAGGTACAATCTATGGCATGTGAATCAATGAGTTGGCATCGAACACTCGTAGAATCACTTGATCGGAGGCCAGTGATGAAAACCTCACGTCGAACACGAGGAACCTACCATTGAGGCATGCAGGCTCCAAGGTACCAAAAGAGAGTCTCTAGATCAGCTTCCTGGATAATGAGCTGAAGTCGACAAGAAGTGACCTTGATCGAAGGTGGGCCATAGTGTTTCCCACATCATCGACGTGAGACAGAGGAATATAATGTCTTTGTGAATCACGATTAGATAAGAATAAGAGGAAGGTTGGTACTTGCAGAGGTCAACTTCTCTTGAACATATTGGAGGCACGACAGTGGATTTGGCAGTATTTGACATCAAAATATTAGAGGTCATGGTGACGAGGCAAAGAGCAAATGAGAGGTCAAAAAGGATCACCCAAACCCACGGAGGCAAGTGAAAAAACGAGATGAGATGTCCCCAACCCGACACGAATGCAAACAAGTGCCATGTTCAAGAGAGACATACTGTCGACACGATAATGATGTTGGTTCCATTTTCCCCACCATTCCTAGCGATTACCTTCTTATTTTTACACAAGATTGAAGAGGGTACCATATGCTTGTTGTATAAGCCCATCCTAGTACATTTAACGAGCCCTAGGAAGGAGGAACTCGAATACCGTCATTACGACTGGATCCGATGTCATCAGGGTTTAACGAGTCTGACAAAGGAAGAACTCAACGTATTTTCATGTTTAGAGAGTTTGAAAAGACAGCAGAAAAGTAAACTCCAACAGTCCCTTTTTGTAAATAGTTCCTCAGACCCGAAAAGTTAGAAAACAATATCTGAGAAAACCTCCTAGTCGCAATAGGCTAGGGTATTCCTTTTTCGTAAATAATCTATCCCAACCCAAAAAAGGGGTAAACGTATATTGGGTAGATGTCGTTTCGTGACCACTTTAACGAGATCGAAACGACAAGGGCCTTGGCAATATTTTCATGTTTAGAGAGTCAGAAAAGAGCTGAAAGATGACTCCTCCTGGAGGAACGAGTGGTATAAAGGGTAGCAACTGGTTCTGGTATTGGTGGAACTGCTCAGAACAAGTAAAGTTTAAGAGGCTGGCTAACAAGACCACTCATTGCAGCGGTTCCTCAAGAATGGGTGAAACAACCAAGTGAAGGCATATGATTGGCCAAGCAGATAGTGACGATGGAGTGAGAAAACCAAGGCTCATCTGACAACAGGCTAATAAAATGGCAATCACAAGGGGTAAAATGGGGAAGGTTTCATTTTTACACAAGCTTGAAATCAGAAAAATTTGCTTGAAGTTGGTTTCATTTTTACACAAGCTTTAAATAAAGATAAACTATACTTGAAACCAGTTTCATTACTACACAAGCTTGAAACGGAAACAAACTATGCTTGAAAAAGTAAGCATGCCCCCAGCATGGTGACTCAATTCGAGGTACATGCCCCCCAAGCTTCAATCCATATGAAAGGCAGATGGAGTGAAGGTTCAAAGCACGAGATCTGAGAAAGACTTGACTGGGATTTTACGAGATATTATCAAAGACTCGAATTGAACAGGAATGTGTTTCATTATTTTAACGAGGTTGACACATTAAAAGAACTATCCTCAGAACACCCATGTTTCATTTTTTAAGGAGCTTGACACAAGACAAGGAACTCTGCTCCGACAGACCTTGTTTCATGGTTTAAGGAGCTTGACACAAGAAAGGAACCATGCTCCGACCAGACCCAGTTTCATTTTTTAAGGAGCTTGACATAGGAAAAGAACCATGCTCCGACCGACTTCATCATAATGAACAAGAAGTCATCGCTTCCAAGAGTTCCACTTCCGATGGAAGGAAAACACCCTGGAAGTTAGGACCCAATGCCCCCAGCACACTATGCACGATGGCATCATCACTGAGTACAGGCACGGGGTAGGTAGCCACATAGTTGACCTACGGTGGGGTAGATACAACGGGTGGATAAAAACTAGGAAGGGATGATGGCGGACCAACTGCCATATCAGGACCAAAGAATGGAAGCTGATCAATGGTCACGATCCATCCTTCATGTGAAAAATAGACCACACGAAAAAGGGAGGAGACAAGCGCTCCCATGGCATAGGTATAATCGCACCCCAGGAGCAGATTGAAATCTAAGGGGCCTGGAACAACCATCACGTCCATATGGACGGTTTTACCTCCCAAAGTAACAGGTAACCTTGGAAGGATCCCTAACGGTTGACTAGTTCTTCTGTTAAATTCCAACAGATTCTGCGTAACAGGCGCAAGCGGTGGCGAACCAAAATCTTGCCAAGTATTTGAGGATAAAACACTAACAGACGTGCCTTCTTCTATAATGGTGTTGGGTACGACCAGACCAAAAGCCTGTACTGTGATCTTGAAAGGCACATACGATGGAAGGCGGTATCCTGCAAATTGATTCCAATCAAAGGAAGCGACCAAACTACTCGGAGGGGTTACCATCGAACCAAGATGGTATTCTCTTGGTGTTATGATAGAAGAAGGAGGATCCTCCACGACCTCCATCTCGAAGGTGGGAGGAGTATCCTCCAGGATCTCCATCACGGGAGGTGGAGGAGCAGCTTCTTGAGATATAGGGATAGGAGAATCTTTCTCCAAGTCCAAAGAATCTGAAGAAACAAGAAGAACCTGAGGGGTGTGGGGTCCACTCTCAACGGAAAAGACCTGGTGCACCGTAGATGGGGCCAGTTCAACTGATCCCACGACCAATGGTTGATCGGAAATTGATTCCTGAATTTGAATTTCCGAGGGAGCGGGATCGACCAAGGATGACTCTTGACCAATCGTAAGATTAGCTGGTGGAGGACTCAAAGAAAGTTGTTTGTAACCAGCTGGAAGGCACGGCACAGAAACAACTGAGTTGTCCAAAACTCTCTTGGCTTCATCCATATATGGACAAAGATGAATGGCATGGTGCCCTTCACACAACTTGCAGGGATTGGTAATCTTACCCTGTTTCTTAAGAGTTTTACCAGCAGCAGCTGAAGATGTGCCCCCAACCTGACTCCCAAAAGCCAAAGGCAATGGTGGACGACCGTTGGACCATGCTTCGAGCACCTTGGGAATGCCAGGGCAATCTCGAAGAAGATGGTCTCCTGTGCACAACATGCAAGGGAACTTGACTTTCCGTGGAGGGTTGGGAGGTTTATCAATGGAAGGCGTCTTAGGCGCAAGAGCCACAGAGCTAGCCTCTCCTTTATCTGACTTCTTCTTCTTTGTCTTATTCTTCTTCTTCTTAGCCACCTGGTTACTCAAATCCAGACTTTCACCAAGTGAAGTAGAAGAAGAGGGCGCAGAAACAGGCGAAGAAGGGGAGAGATCCACCTTAGAATCAACATGACATTGTTCAGGCGGAGGAACTGATTGAACAGTAGCCAGGACATTCGGGACCACAGAGGTTGAGAACAACCAAACAGGCAACCCAACAGTTAACCCAGGAAGGGACAACATTGCCATATAAGGAGCACCAACATTTCCAAAAGGAGGAAAATGACCAAGATTCCCATCAGAGGGGATTCCTTGGTTGGTGAACTCTGGAAAAGTTGCCATCAACAACTCAAAACCACACACGAGCTAAAAAGCCAAGGCACACAATCAAACAGCCAACAAGCAAATTCTAAAAGGGCGTGTGATCGCAAGTGATTTATTTTACCACATTGAAACTTAGAAACTTCACCATTTCATGTTTTAAGAGTCGAGAAACGGATAAAAGGTGACTCTATCTCTTTCAGTTTTGAAGCAAGCGTGAAAGGACAAGCGCTTGGTGATCCTTTCAAATTTAAAGAGTCAGAAAAGATCAAATGACTACTCAGGAGTACTAGGCAAAGGGTGTACCAAATAACCGTGAACTGCAATATACACCTTGGTTTCAAAATGAAATAGAAATCAACCAAGGACTTAACGTACGTGCAGGAAATCTCCCCGAATGCTGTGTCCGGTGTATCATGGGTATAGGGTGGCAGACTCGGCTTCCTATGGATAAAGGATAGAAACCTAGTGGGGTCTCCCTTTATATACTCGACGGTACGGGGAGCACAAGTTTGTACTAGTGATGTCTAAAGCCAAGAGGCGAATGATAGCTACTAGATTTAAAGACGCCGGAACATGTCTCTAGCCTAGAACACTAAATGTTGCGTTAATGTTTCAATGTTGCCTTAGTGTAAATTGAATAAATTTTAATGTTTATCTTCAATTACATTTCAATTTTCAGGCCCTAGCGAGTGTCATATGACAATCTCCTATATGCAGCTATATGAGAAAAGAAAACTTTTCAATTCGATGAATGTTATCTAGTTAAGGGAAGAGATTCAAACAATGATGCAACAAACAACAACACTATAAACGAAATTTTTCCAAGCTAGATGACTTTCACTATCCGAAAGTAATTTCAAACATTCAACGATGCGAATAATGCAATGTAATCTATGCAAAATCCTCTTTTTTGAAAACTATGCAATTGTAATCTATGCACAATTTCCTTTTCCTTTTCAAATTATAAGAATGCACTCAATGCATTTTTCGATGAAATGAGAATCTACTTAATGCATGCTTTTAACAAAGGAGAATGCAATCAAAGTGATTTTTAGCTTTCAATCATTAAACAATGCGATCCAAGTTCAATGATAAATCTCAAAAATACTTTTCAATGCAATGTGATCTAATGCATTTTAACAAAAGGAACACTTTGAGACGAAAAATAAATAAACACAAATATTCTTAATGAAGGATGAAGGCAAAAGAGATGTAAACAAACACTAAGAATGCAATTGTTGTTTCAAAACACTTTGTAACAAAATTCCTCAAAAGTTGACAAGACATATGAGGTCAAACACAAAGAGGACTTCCAAAGCATGAGATCAAAACAAGGCATTCATTCCCTTTTACATCAAACAATCATGGAAAGAAGACATTCCAAACAATGAGAAATGTAATCTATGTTCATATAAAGGAAAGACCGGAAGGGAAAGACACACTGGTGAAGGATTTAGGAAAAAAATCTCAATTTTCACACACCCTGAAATTGGCCCGACTTTGTCATTAACAACTAGCGCCAACTGGCACAACTTGCTCACTGACAACTAGCGCCAATGCCCAATTGGTGCGGGTTGCTAACTGACAACAAGCGCCAATGCCTGAAAATGCAAAAACAAAGAATTTCTCCCAACCAAGACCAGACTCACCACTTCAAGCAGGATCTAAAACAAACCCAGAAGCAAAGTACTGACCAAAAGAAACTTCCGAACAAGGGTAAACCCTAGCACCTATAGGAGATGGCGCGACTGTCTGGCTGTAATCCATGCCAAACAGGGAATGGCGCGAGTGATGAACTGGAAAACTGCGCCAACTGGCACGACTGTTAGGGCTAAACTCGCGCCAATCAAGCCAACTATAAAAAGGTGAAAATTCAGAAAAGTAGAGGTCAGATTTGATCCTCTCGGGCTGAACCAAAATCCAAACACTCAGAAAAGAGCCAGCCAAAAGAGCCAATCAAGCAAGCAGAATCGAGAAACAACCGAAAAGACAAGACAATACTCCAAGTGTTCAGTTCATAAACTAAACCGGAGATTGACTGAAGCAGCTTTGATCTATTTCGCTAATGTAGAGCAATAGTGTTTCGAAGGCTATCTGGCTAACTTCAGGCTCCGTCTATAGCTTACAAAGCAGAACAAAAACAAGCTAGACAATCCCCAGCAGAGTCGCCAATTTGTGGTGGAGGTAAATCCCCTCTGCGGACAGAGGCGATCCTTACTAGCCCAAACCGGGTCTAGCAACAATCGTTCACGCTATAGTGCAGGTTCCTAATTGCAAATAAACCAACTAGCGATGAAGGCTTACCCGGAATCCAACGCTGTCTCTTGTAGGGAAAGTAGCGCTCCCATTCCTTAGCTTCGGCAGATCACAATCCTCACGATCTCCGTGATCGGACACCTGCACACGCAAGAAACAAAACAAACACAAGAATAAAATCTAGTACGTACAACTATATGTCAGTTAGAGAAGACATAACTCATGATCATCATCAAGAACAAGAGTGGAACCATAACCAATAGTCGCTTATCATTAATTCATCAAAGGAAGAATACAACCATAGCTCTGACGTTGAATTCTGCTTCAGAGGGTCGTCAGCAGAACGTGTCTCGATAAATCCTGTCAAGGATGGGACAAACCTCTCTCTCCGGATGTCTCGACAATAATCTTCTTGCTTGGATTTGGCTTTAAGGGAATGAATCAAGGCTCTTACAGCATTAGGCTCTTGGGAACTTGGAGACTAGCTTGCAAAGGAGATGAGCAAGCTTTTATAGATGGAGGAAGGGGAGTTGGGATCCCTATAATCATGGGATTGGCCCTGTCCTCAAGGAAGCTTCCATGATAGGTGGCAAACCACTTCCTCTACATGGAGATCCAGAGCCAAACCTCCCAACTCAAGATAGATACCAGTTTAGGAATTTTTTAGAGTGAAACTTCCACCATTTATTTTTAAAAAACACTCCTTAAAATGGCTGGTGCGAGTGTGACTCTGAGACAGAGTGCCAATTGGCACGCCCTCTTTGGAGGATTTTCCCCCTTGGCACGAGGGCTGAACTGTGTACTCGTGCCAATGCAAAAAGAGTTGTTTTTAGGGTTTTTCACAAGGAGATGTCTTCAGGGCAATGAAAGCTCATATTCAGAGGGATGTCATGAAGGTGTTTTCAAGTCATGTCACTGGTCACAGGTCATGGAATGAGCCCTCCAATGTGCAGGACGGGGGATTGCAGGGACGGTGACAAATTGTTGTGTAACAATTGCATATATGTATTGGGCTCATTTTACTCTCTGCTGAAATTTTTTTATGACGATCTATTGAAGAAGAATATTTAAAATAGTTTCCCCCATAGTGGGTTTTTTCCTTGGTCTTGGACCAAACTGCTATCTCTTATGGTTGTGATATTGTCTTCTTTGTCACTACATGTATTGTTCTATCTTCAATTACAGTTTATGATTATTTACACTGCTAATAATTTGATACAACATAGAACAATTTGAAAAATTAACATGATATCAGAGTTAAGGTGAAGGACAAACCCAAAAGAAGAAAAGTAGTGAATCCCTCATTATTAGAAAGTGGAACTACAAGTCAAAGTCAATATGTATTCCTCTACCTTCAGGGAGCATGAGAAATTGGGTGATGCATCAAAATTTGATGCATGGAAAGTCAGATGGGTATCATAGCCGACAACAATGATGTGCTGGAATTCATTCAAGGAAGGATGCCCGAACCTCCAGAAAATGCCTCTTATTCTGTCAAGAATATATACAATAAATGTGAGTCAAAATAAAATAAAATTATAGTTGATGGTTTACAAGATCATTTACTTGCATATGTTGGAAATTTAAGAAAGTATAAATACATGTATGGCAAGATAGTCGGCATGTATGAAGTCAACAATATGAATTATATTATCACCTTGAAATATCAACTAAAGGAAATGAATATGAACAAAGGTGAAATTTTTTATTCTTACATTATGAGGATCTCTCATCTTAGAGATAAACTACAAAGTGTTGGAGATAATGTGCCTGAAAGGGAGCTCATTGTCTTGACTCCTAGAGGTCTCCCTTCTATTTGGGAAACATTCATTAATATAATCCACAACAACAATGTTCTCCTAAAATTTGATGAAGTTATCAGAAAACTTACTCAAGAAGAATTAAGAATGATATCAAGAGGAAGGATTCAGAAACATGAAGAGGGATAACCTACTACATATATCACCCATAAAAAAAGAAAGAGATCAAAAGGAGGCCCTTCAATAAGACCTCCTCCTCAAAGCTCAAAAGGAAGGAATGACATATCAATAATCCCATATTGAATGCTTTAACTACCACAAGAAAGGTCATTATGCACGTGATTGTCTCGTGAAGAGAAAGAGGCCACGATACAACACCATAAGCAAAAACAATGATAAAAGAAGAAGAAACAATCAGAGGAACAAAAACAAAAAAAGATATGAAAGAAGAATATATTATTCAAGCAACTATGGAGAATAGCATCCTCCACAAAGGAATTAAAAGGCTCCTGAGTATGAAAGTAATGTTATGAATAAATCTGAATATATTCTCAGTTTTGCGCTTACTAGTTCTCCTCCACCATATTCATGGGATAGTTGGTCAGTTGATAGTGGGGCCACTCATCACTTATCAGGATACAAATAATTCCTCTTTAATCTGATAGAGAGGGATACTAAGCTTAGAATTATTCTTGGATATAAATCCACTCATATCGTAAAAGGATTTGGATCTGTTAAGTTTTAGTTGAATTATGGGGAATTAATATTGTTGCATGATGTTATGTATGTGTCAGGTGTAATGAAGAATTTTATTTCTATATCCTCATTATAAGATAAAGGGATGAGGGTTGCATTCATCAACGGAAATTTCTTATCTTGGCCTGTTGGTTTGCATACGAAATATGCATTCCCATTAAGTCTGAGATCATAAGGACTCTATAAAGACACAAGAAGGCCACATTTAGCATTGGTTCATAATTCCAATCATCTAAGTGAATTGTGGCACCGCAGGCTAGCTCATCTACACTATGATGCTCTTTCGAAATTGAAGAGATTGTTCTCAGGTATTCCCAATGTTCAAGCTCATCATGATAGAGTTTTTCTAGATTACGTGAGTGGAAAGAAAACAAGGGGACCATTCCCCTCCAGTAACAAAAAAACAATTGACATCCTCAATCTCATCCATTCAGATATATGTGGTCTGATTCCTATGCATTCTATTGGTGGTCATCTATACTACATCACCTTCATTGATGATTTCTCAAGAAAGAAAAGGTTGTACTACCTCAAGTACAAGGATGAAGCCTTTGAAAAATTCCAAGAATTAAAAGCTTTGATCGAAAATAAATCAGGGAAAAGAATCAAAGTTTTCAAGTCCGACAATGGAGGAGAATACATGTCAAAATAATTCATAGCATTCTGCAAGAAACAAGGGATCAATAAGTAGAATATTGTGCCTTATACACCTAAACAAAATGGCTTAGATGAAAGGAATAAACGATCAATATTGGAAGTTGCTCGTGCCTTGCTTCATGATCAGAAGGTGCCAATTTTTTTGTGGGCTGAAGTGACACGTGTTATCAAATATGTTCAAAACTGAGTGCCTTATCAAGCATTGAAAAATAAGACTCCCAAAGAAATATTTTCAGGTAACAAACCAAACATCAGGCATCTTCGTATATTTGGATGTCCCATATTTTTCCATGTGCCGAAAGACAAAAGAAACAAGCTAGAAGCTACAGAAATAAAAGGTATGTTTATGTGTTACTGTGAAAACTCTAAGGCATACAAAATATATATTCCTCATTAAAGGAATTTTGAAATCAGCAAGGACATAACTTTCAATGAAAATGAAGCACATTGTAAAGCGTGTGACCTTCCTTTTCCTCCCAAGGAAGATGATGATGACAGGGATATTCTATATGGTCCTTATATGCCCGAGCTAGATGATATTGATGTTCCCATGGAACTCATGGATCCCTTAGATCCACCTCCCAATGATCCTCTTTCAAATCAAATACCACTTTGGCTTTGTGACACTCTAAAGGAGAATGAAAGAAGTGTTCCCATTTGAAGATCATTTAGAGAAGGGAAGGAACCATGAAGGTATCATGGATATGAAATTGATATGAGAACCTTGATTCAATTTAAACCATCCTCATTCAAAGAAGCAGCAAAAGAACAAGTTTGGAATGATGTTATGACCAAGGAATATGAATCTATTGTGAAAAATGATGTTTGGGACATTGTGCCAAGACTGCATGGGAAGTCTATTGTGACTTCGAAGTGGTTGTTCAAGATCAAGAATGGAATCGATGGCAGCATTGTGAAATACAAAGCAAGTTTCATAACTCAAGATTTCTCTCAGAAAGAGGGAGAATATTACGATGATATATTTTCTCTTGTGGCTCGATACATAGCTTTCCATTCAATAGTTTCCCTTGATGCTAGTCAAAGATGGACCCTTCATCAGATGGATGTAAAGGCCCTTTTCCTTCATAGTATGTTACAGGAAGAAGTGTATGTCAAAAAAGGACAGGGATTTCAAGTGGAATATTGTAGAACAAATGTATACCAGTTGAAGAAAGCATTATATGGTTTGAAGAAAGCTCCTCAAGCTTAGTATGCATGTATTGACAACTATCTAATGAAAGTGGGTTTCACAAGAAGAAATGTTGATACCAACCTCTATTTTAAGGTTCTCTAAGGTATGCCATTGATTCTGATTCTGTATGTTGACAATGTATCCTTAAAAGGAAGTAAATCGCTAAAGATCAAATTTAAGAGGAAGTTAGCCTCTAAATTCAAGATAAAATACCTTGGTCTTATGCACTATTTTTTTGGCCTTGAGGTGTGGAAAAGGCTTGGAGAGATCTTTATCTCACAGGGAAATTATGTAGTAAAGTTGTTGGAAAGGTTTGGCATGACTGATTGCAAATCCATGACTACTATGATGGAGATGAATGTTAAGAATTTGTGTGGAAAAGAAACTAGACCTAATATGGAAAATCCATCCTAGTACAGAAAACTAATTGGGGCTTTGAGGTTCCTCATGAACACCCGTCCAGATATATGTTATGCAATTAACACGTTGATTCAATTCATGACTAATCCCCTTCATGTGCATTGGATTGTAGCCAAAAATGTATTTAGATACTTACATGGATCGATCACACTTGGTCTAAGATATTATGCTGGAAATATTCAACTTCATGGATACATTGGTGTTTATTAGGTAGGTAATTTCTTTGAAATAAATATTACATATGGATGTTGTTTCAGTCTTGGTTCTTCCATGATATAATCCTGGATGAGAAGGAAGAAAAATTTGATATCATTGAGCACCACGGAAGTAGAATACATTTCTGCTGTCATGACTAGTTTTGATGTTATGTGGTTAAGTAAGCTCTTTGTTGGGTTGTTTGGTCAAGTATTAGATACCACATTGATATATTGTGACAACAAGAGAGAGATCTATTTGGCATAGAATTTTTTATTTTATGACAATTCCAAGCATATCAAGATTCAATATCACTTTTTTCGTGACACGGTGCAGAGAGGAGCTATTAGACTCCACCACATATTGACTGACAAGAAAATAGCATATATTCTCACCAATTAACTTCTGAAAGGAAATTTATTTGTCTTCAGATAGTAACCTGCACTGATGAATGTAGCCCCTCTGGATAACGGGTGGCACTAATCGAGGACAATGAGCAAGCTCTTCCTACTCCCCTTGAGCTCCTGGGGTGAGGAATTGAGATAGAGGGCTCCTAGGGTTCAGGGATGTATGGACAATAGGTCACTCACCTATCTGTTACCCAGGGTTGAGATGTTGCTCCCCTGTCTGTTCTATGCATAGTATACCCCAATGGGCATCATACCTATTGGGTGATTTGATGGTTAGTCAAATCCATGTCATTTAATTGTCAACCCGGGGTTTTGTTAACTGACGAGGTATACCTTTACTATATGTACTTGGTGATTATTTATCATATTAGATTAATCTAAATGAAATTAACACTAATTACAAAACAAATTAAATCAATCTAATTCAAGCTAAATAAAATCAAACATAAATAAATTTAAATCACATTTGCATAAAATAAAAAACCCACTTGTTGAAAATAAATGAAATAAAAAAACTATACTATGTTACCAATGTGTACAAAGGTATGCAAACTAGGGTTGATGGGGGCCCTCCATTCCTCAGGAAGCAGACCGAACAACTATCACATCTTGGAGATCAAAGTGGTAGTACATATTTCATTAAATGATTACAAGATATTACAATAATTCTCTCTCCTCACTTTACAAATCACATCTTGAATGGAACTTGGAAGCTCCAATTGTCAACTAGTCACTAGCTACCTCTAATCTCTAACAACTAACAATTTACGATCAACCATTTTACTACCCTTTGTATGAAGGGTTCACTCTTATTTATGCAAAAATTGAATATAACTATAGATCCTCAAATATCTCCTAAATCCACATTTATCTCATGTGGTTACAACCAATTTCCTAAAAATATAAGATACACATACTCTCCAAATTCTCTCATAATATTGATAAGGACACATATCAAAACATCCATGATTCTTCTCCTTTGAATGTGCTTAGCTTAATGATCCATATCTTCTTCAAATATCCTACAAATCCTCATGAGTTGAAATTCGAATTTGTAGTTAGAAGGCCAAGTAGAACCCTTCTAGAATCTCCAAGTGGACCTACAAGACCACAAAAATTATACCACTTTTATGTATATATGAAAACATGTTAATTTTATAATATCTAATCACAAATTCACTTAAAATACTTAAAATAAATGACTTCGGAAAATATAATTCTAAACCCATATGATCATGAAAATGGTAACTTAATGTAGGGTTATGCAGCTACGGAATCAAGGATGAGCTACAAAATGAGGGTGAAATGATGGAAATGTGGGTAGAAGTGGATGACATTTTAGAGACTCAACATACCCCTCAACTGAAGTTGTTACATGTCCTCATGCAACTATTTCATTGATTCCTTTACTGATAAGTTAATCTTCTTGAAATTTTTTTATTTCTTTATGAGCTTTGGATTTGTATTGATTCTCTATTAACTTTGCGTAATCATATCATTTGATAATTTTATTATTTTTGCAAAGAGTACTTTGAAATACATTTGAATGCAACATATAGTTTTTATGGTTGGTTCCTGTGTGATAACCAATTTTTATTTATTTTTTTCTGAGTATTGATTCTTGTGTAAAAATAATTCTCTTATTTTTGTCGCATAAAAATACTTGAAAACATTAAGAATTCCATAGTGGATGTCAGTCATTTAATGTTCTCATAAATTGATAATTGAAAAACATATAAACTTTTTGGAATCAAAATGCAATAATATTTGAATGGGAAAAATATGTTGGTTAGGATGAAATTAAATGTGACATGTGGCATGAAATATGAATATCCCTTCCCCCCAACTTAAGGTGTTTTTAGTTTCTTGCAAATGAGAAATGGAATATGAATGTGGTGAGGGATTTTCCAAAATCAAAATTTTAGCATTTAAGTAATTACATGATTAAAGATTAGAAAACAACATACCTTCAGTGTTCACTTACCTGAAAATTGGACAAGCTATGTCTATCGAAGAGTGTGGTTGCTATTGTTGGATCATGGAATATAAAGTAAAAGGATATGATCTGCTTCTTCTTTCTCTTGGAATATTTATTGTTATGGTTGTTGAATTCAGTCCTGCTGCAAACTGTTGAAATCATGTAGTCTTCATTCGTTCCCGCTCAGTGGCATAATTCTTATCTATCTGAATGGATGTGTCAATGTCGAACATAGAGAAGAAATACTTGGATTATTGGCCATTAATGAATTCCATTAGCCAACATGAGACTAATCACAATTGATGTCAATGAGAGTCAATATGCCTAAGTAAATCTTACTAGGTACGAATAGATGTGTTGAAGTCGATTCACCTAGAATATCTGACAAACAAGGGACATTGATGTATTCTCATTGTTTATTGGCAAGAAAATTTTCCATTAAGGCATGAAAGCCTCAAGGTACTTGAAATATTTCTAGTCTTCATCCCATATTATGTGTCGGAGTCGATGGTTCAAAACTTGTTAGAAGGGAGGCCTTAATGAATCCTCCTCATCTAACGTGAGTGTACAATAATAGTTTGAAGGAATATGAATGAAAATTTTTCATTGAAGTGAGATTTATTTGGCAGAAAGGAAAAAAAATGTGGTGACTTAGCTTTTTACGGGAGTTGAATGACTTTATTTTTTTTGGGAAAGATGAGTGAAAATGATGCAGGAAAGTATGAAGATCGTCAAGGAAAATGGGTTTTTGGTAGTAAGGAGATGGACAATTATGGATCGACTGCAGGCTTGGAATGAGTAGCGTTGGTAAAATTGATATTTTATTTAGTAGAAATGGTGTAATTGATATGGTTTTACATGAAAATATCATATTCTTCTTTTGAAAGAAACTTCATTTTTGAAAGGAAACCATACATATAGTGCTCTTCTTTCATCATCATAGAACCTGCAAAAACTTAGCACCTTTTTTTTTGCAATAAAATGTAAGTCTATTGAGAGAGAGAGAGAGAGAGAGGTGATCAGTCTCTCTTAATCTTGATATACACAAAAAAAACTCAAAAATAGTACTAATAAAACAAATTCAAGAAAAAATAAATGCACTTTTACCTATTTCTTACCAATTTTGAACTTGAGACCTCTTCTCCATACACTTATCAATAGATCATAAAGCAAATTTGTATCAACTACTTAATTGTGTCGATTTTGTAGCTACCAAAAACATGGATCATTGTACTGCCTTGCCACTTTACAACTTGCAATTTAGACTCGAATGGTGGTTTTTTTAATTATCGCAGCTAGGTTTTTAATATTTTCAGATTTTTTATGCAGGTATAATCTTGTAACTGCATTTTTTCATTTTATTTAGTGCTCCACCATTGTCTATGATCCCATGGATCAAGAAAATTCTCAAAATTAAAATTTCTTAGATGAGCTTGAAACTAACACCGTATATCCCATCATTCTGAATCCAATGCACTTATTTTCACTGAAATCCAATGTATTATGGGAAATTTATGGATATTTGAATTTTTTATGAAAAATGGTTAAAATGATGAGGGGTACCACATGGCAGCACCAGGGAGTGCGACGTGGCAACACTAGGGAGTGCCATGTGGTAGTACCAGAGAGTGTCACGTGGCAGCACTGGAGGGTGATGATATGGCAGGGTGGTGACTTGGTAGTGAGGTGGATAGGAGATGACATGGTAGGGTGGTGACTTGGTAGTGATATAGACAGGGGATGATATGGCAGGGTAGTGACTAGGAAGAGACATGGAAAAGTGATGACGTGGCAGGGTGTGATTGGGCAGGGACATTGACAAGTGATGATATGGCAAGGAGGTGACTTGGTAGTGACATGGATAGGTGATGATGTAGCAAGGTGGTGACTAGGTAGTGACGTGGAGAAGTGATGACATGGCGGGGTGTGACTAGGCAGTGACATGGACAGGTGATGACCATTAGGGGAATTTCGAGGTCTAAAATGGGCCTCCTAAGAAAAATGTACAACAAAAATAAACTTTATAACAACCAATAGGATTCAAGATGATGATGTCAACCATGGGGGGTGATTTACCTTTTTTTAAATAAAAGGGTAAAAATATTAAAAAATAATAAAATAATAAAAGTATTTTTTCAACTCTTATTTTCAACTTATCTCCCACAATATTTACTCAAATTTAAAGTGGGATTACTCATTGGATGCAAAATTTAATTCCTCATCCAAGGAGTACCCATGTTGCATACTTTCAATGAACCCTGCTACATGAAAAATGGGAAATACATAAAAAAAAAAACGTGATTACAATCACGTTTTTTATGTATTTCTCATTTTTCATGTAGTAGGAACCATCGAAAGTGTGCAACATGGGTACTCCTTGGGTGAGGAATTAAATTTCGCATCCAACGAGTACTCCCACTCGAAATTTGAGTAAAAACTTTGGGAGATAAGTTGAAAATATGAGTTGAAAAAATAGTTTTTTCATTTTTCCCTCTAAAATTTGATGATGTCATCAAATCTTATTTGATTTTTTCCACTATTATTTTATAATTTCCTTAGGAGGCCCATTTTAGACCTCAAAATTCCCCTAATGGTGACAGGGTGTGACTGGGCAGTGATGTGGATAGGTGAGTAGTTGACACTTGGAATATTTGGATTAGCTATCATAGTTGACACGTGGAAATTGTTTATTGGTCATGGTTTGTAGTAGTGGCCCAATAGAAGAGTGCCACGTGGACCAACCATTGGTTGCCACGTGGCATCTTCATGGTGCTCTAGAATTGATCTTGATACCTCTTACAAAAAAACAAAGCACTTTAACCAACTCAACTAACATATTTCTTTTATAGTTTTCAGATTTTTGTGGTGTGAGTTTTTAGTTGCTGAATTCAGAATCTCCACAGTGTGCATTTTCGCGTCGACGTTTCGGGTCTAGAACAAGAACCATCATCAGGACAAATCCTGTCGAAAAGGGAGGAGGTTAGATAAAATAAATATACCAAAGGAGTGCATGAGGTAAGCCGACCAACCAAAAAAATAAATATTATTTTATAATTAAATAAATTAATTAATTTAATTATAAAATAATATTTATTTTTATGGTTGGTCGGCTTACCTCATGCACTCCTTTGGTATATTTATTGTATCTAACCTCCTCCCTTTTCGACAGGATTTGTCCTGATGATGGTTCTTGTTCTAGACCCGAAACGTCGACACAAAAATGCACACTGTGGAGATTTTGAATTCAGCAACTCAAAACATATTTCTTATTAAAATATGCACTAAAAAATATATTTAAAGGTTAACCAATCCCATTTGGGGAGAGATGAGAATTATCACCTAATTTTCGGCCCCAAAGTCGCATGGCGCCACGTGACCAAGATTTTCAGACCTGGGGGCTTATCTTAACTATCCCACAGTTTTTCCCACCAGTCAAGAAGGCCAGATTTGTGCATTGTTCACGATTTCTGGGCACACCGTTCAGTTTTGGGTCAAATTGTGGGCACATTAATAGCATAATTGGGTAGAATCTTAAAACGATCATATCTTTCTCAAATTTTAACCAAATGAGGTGCAAAAAGAGTCAAAGCAGGGATTTTCGACAATTTTGGATCCATTTAAGGCATTATTTTGGTTGTTTGAGCTTTCTAAAGGTATGTAATTATAATTTTTATTGCGAATTTAGATTTCTTTTCCAATTTTTATTGAAAATTTTTAAAACAACTTGGTTTAATTTTCTTTTGTGAAATTTAAAAGGAAAAACACAAGGATTTGATCTCTAAATTCAGATTGTGGCTCTCAAACCTCTATATATTCTCCTCTTTTCTCAACTATTCTTTCTCTTTCTTCATCCTCCTCCAAATCATTAGTGATCTTGGTGGCTCTTACTGCACCACTAAATA
The DNA here is from genome assembly GCA_034641835.2 of Pinus albicaulis. Lineage (NCBI taxonomy): Eukaryota > Viridiplantae > Streptophyta > Pinopsida > Pinales > Pinaceae > Pinus > Pinus albicaulis. The sequence goes on from CM076574.1 coordinate 1,185,311,381, forward strand.
AAATAAAATTGCAAATAACATGAAATCTAAAAAAAACATCACAAAAATTGATTCTATTCATTAACTACCCTACTCTATTGGAAATAGAAGAGTAGATCAAGTGTAAGCATATTTCCAGTGTAACCATGTGCATAACAGGAGTAAAAATATATTCATGCTAAGGTTAGAAAAATATACATTAAAAATCATCAAAGCATGAAAAATCAATTGTGTAGATAGTGCAATTAAGAATTAAAGAAGGAAGTACATTCTTCAACCACTTAATTACTTGTGAATTACTCCAATTGATTGATTTTCCCTGTTGCACACCTATATTAGTACAATTATTTTTGAGTTTTTTAAAATTTAATATGAAAAATGATTTTAATTTGATTTTAACTATGCATCTAAAAATGAATATAACTATATTGAGTTGTCTAAACTTCAAAATAAACACCTATGTATACCTCCCCGGCAATGATGCCAAAATGTTGGGTGATTTAATGGTTAATTAAATCCATGTCATTTAATTTTCAACCCGAGGTTTCATAAACTGACGAGGTATACATGTACTATATGTACTGGGTGATTATTTATCAGATTAGATTAATATAAATAAAATTAACACTAATTAAAAACAAAATTAAATCAATCTAATTTGAACTAAATCAAATCAAACATAAAGAAATCGACATCACACTTGCATAAAGGAAATCACACTTTAATGAAATTGAAATCACTCTTGCAAAATTGAAATCATACCACACCTGCATAAATGAAATTTTGAATTGAAATCACACTCACACCTACTAGAAAGTAAATCACACTTTTCTGAAAGGAAAAACACACTTGCATAAAATAAAAAAACACACGTGTTGAAAATAAATGAAATCAAAAAACTATACTATGTTACCAATATGTATAAAGGTGTGCAAATTGGGGTTGATGGGGGTTCTCCATTCCTCAGCAAGCACACCGAACAACTATCACATCTTGGAGATCAAAGTGGCAGTATGTATTTCATAAAATGATTACAATATATCACAATAATTATCTCTCCTCATTTTACAAATCACATCTTGAATGGAACTTGGAACCTCCAACTGTCAACTAGCCACTAGCTACCTCTAATATCTAATAACTAACAATTTACGACCAACCATTTTAATACCCTTTGTATGAAGGGTGCACTCCTATTTATACAAAAATTGAAGATAACTATAGATTCTCAAATCTCTCCTATATCCACATTTATCTCATGTGGTTACAACCAATATCCTAAAAATATAAGATACAAATACTCTCCAAATTCTCTCATAGTTTTGATACAGACATATATAAAAACATCCATAATTCTTCTCCTTTGAATGTGATTAGCTTAATGATCCATATCTTCTTTAAATATTCTACAAATCCTCATGATTTTAAATTCGAATTTGTATTTAGGAGGCCAAGTAGGACCCTTCTAGAATCTCCAAGTGGACCCACAATATCATAAAACTTATACCATTTGCATGTATACATGAAAACATGTTAATTTTATAATATCTAATCACAAATTCACTTAAAATAATTAAAATAAATGACTTTGGAAAATTTAATTCTAAACCCATATGATCATGAAAATGGTTACTTAATGTAGGTTTAGGTAGCTACGGAATGAGGGATGAGCTATAGAATGAGGGTGAAATGATTGGAAATGTGGGTAGAAGTGGATGAAATTTTGGAGACTCAACAATAGCCTCAAGCAAGGCTAGTTGGGAATACCAATCCTCATTTGGCAAACAAGTTGAGAGTGTACTTGGAGGGTAAAACCCAAGCCTTTTATGATGCAAGTTTTCTACCACATGACTCATGAGAGTTATTTATGGGAAGATTGTTAGGCAATAGGATTGGGTTGAGAGTTTCTCCCTTTTGTGATTCTGGTTTGAGAATGAAATCCCTGATGAGATTCCAGAGTCAAAGATGTGCTCCCAAGTATGATGAATTATCATGTTTCTCAGTATGGGTGGTAGCTATGTCTCCCTGATTCTTCTTCTTATGCATCTAAGAAAGTTTCAGCAGATGGATTTTAGTCGTGACGACACCATAATGTGAATATCTATAGGCAGAGATTACCAGGTGGAATTCTTCCTAATTGTGAGGAAGTGTTAATTTTTTCAACAAGAGTAAAATTCCAATTTGAATAGCTCATATGGTTAAGATTATAATTTCATTAGATTCCTCTTTTTGAGAGGACCAAAATCGACCTATAGATCGCCCCAATCGATTAAGAAGAATTTAAGTTATGAATTATTTTATTTATGAATGAAATGGAATGGGCCACCCTCAACACATGTGGATTTGGTCAAAGCCCCAAGGAGCCCCTCAAAAAATATATAAATAGAAGTGACCTCAAGATCATTCTCACACACTTTCTCATGAGATTTTCTTCTTGCACTTTTTTCTTTTCATCACGAGAAGCTCGTTCAGGGTTTGGGATCACAGGCAAGAGGCTTGCTTTGATATGGGTCTTCTGAGCCAGGGCTGCAGGCACAGTACTATAGTTTTTGGGCTAGGACCATAGGCTGAGAGTGTCAAGGTAGTGGCTATGCTGCTATAGCTGCAGGTTGACAATGTTAAGATCACAAATAGGGTTTCTGAGCCAAATCGAGCTAATCAGGACTAAGGCCGCAAGCACAGAGTGTTTAGGTCACAGCCAGGGAAGCTTTAGCCACAGGCTGAGCATGTTGTGGTCGTGAATAAGGGATTTTCTAGGAAGATCTCATTTGTGTCACATTCAGTTGCTTATGCATTACCTTCATGCATATTTTTTTCAGTCACAGTTGCTTCATATTAGTCTTTGATAACATTCTAGATTCAGATCTAGGACTTGGCAGTTGATATCAATTTGTTCTAGTGATATCTTGAATTTGTGGTCTTGATGTTGTAGATCTATAGATATGTATATATGATCTATTTATTTTCACTACATATATGTTTTGGGATCATTTTACTCTATGCTAAAACTTTTTATAACGATCTATTGAAGAAGAAGATCTGAAAGGGTTTCCCCCATAGTGGGGTTCTTCCCTAGTCTTGGACCAATCTGTTGTCTCTTATGGTTGTGTTATTCTCTTCTTTGTCACTAAATGTATTGTTCTATCTTCGGTTACAATTTATGATTTCTTACACAACTAATAATTGGATGCATTGTTAATGAAGAAGAAAATTGGGCTAAAGTAATTGAAACATCATATAACAATATGAAAAATTAACATATTATTGAGATGGATGGTAATATTTGTTATGAAGTTGTTTCTATTTTGATTGACCCTAGATATAATTATAGTTATGTTAACCTTGAATTGGAGGATAAGTGTGGTTTTAATAAAGAATTGCATGCATAATCTTGGTTAGTGAAATTCGCTACAGGTACGAAGAAAAGGGTTCATCATTGGGTAAGATTTTGTACATTCGAGTTGAATGGTATGCCTACATCAACGCATTTGAATGTATTGTCATTGGGATCATATAGTATGCTTTTGGGTATGGACTGGTTGTATCTTCATAGGACTAAGGTAGAATGATATGATAAGGCTATTGAATGCTTGGATGACAATGCAGAACAAAGGATCCTGTAGGGTAAGAAGAAATAAACATCATTTAGAATGGTTACAGCTATGCAAGAAAAGTGTAGTTACTGAAAAGGGTGTGTATTATTGGTAGTGCATATTTATAGTGATAAAGGTAAGGAGGATGAGGATGTGAAGGTATTAAGTAAGTACCCGATCTCACAACAATTTCAGGATGTGTTTCCAACAGATATTTCAAAGTAGTTGTTGCCTAACAGGGAGGTGGACTTTTCCATTGAATTGGTACCAGGGGAAACACTAGCATCAAAGGCACTATATACGATGAGCTCTTAGAAGTTAGTCAAAATGGGGTTTCAATTGAAGAAAATGCTTTACAAGGGATACATTAGGCCAAGTGTATCATTGTGGGGTGTACTAGTGTTGTTTATAAAGAAGAAGGATGGTACTCTTAGGAAATGCATTGATTGTAGCCAGTTGAACAAGGTAACCATCAAGAATTGGTATATTTTGTCGATCATCGATGACTTATTTAATCATTTGAAGGTATTAACAATGTTCTCAAATATTTATCTGAGATCAAGATACCATCAAGTACACATCAAGGAAGAGGACATTTACAATACAAATTAAGGGCCAGGTATGGGATTTTAGAATACATAAAAACATGCAGAAAAAAAAACAAAAAAAACATATAAAACCAAAGAGACACATATATATGTCGATCACCCATCTTGGGCTACGTCCATGGAGAAAAAACCAGTCCTTCCTTTATATTATCTAGCAAAATGAAGAGACACAACCTAGAACATATTCATTGTAATATCCTATACTCTCTCACACAATCCCCCTTTCTCTTTCTCGCTTAGAATACACATAACATATACAGCTGCAATACAATTCCCTCATATGAACCAATGGTTTTCCTTCTAGGAAAAAAAAACCTAAATTAAACATAACTTCTACCATCAGATCATCCGCCCTAATGAATGGCCAAGATTGACTACGAAATTACAATATTTTACATATGTTTTTAGATTCGGGGGTGCTGCCCCCGAAACCCCCCACTAGGTGGGGGCTCCAAAATGTCTTTTTCACTGCCCTTGGATCCCCCTGACGGTGATCAAAATATGGGTGTAATTTCCGCCCTGTTAAGAACAAGGGTCCAATGCAGAGATACATCTAAATAAATAAGACAATTAGGCTCCACACCCAAAAATCTCCCACTTGGAGACTGATTGTAGCAACTCCACCACTGCTTCATTTGCTGGAAAATTACTCCACTTTGGACCTGGTCATTTCTCATCTTCATCATCATAATTGAATACCAATTGAAACTTAGTAGAATCTCAGTTTCTCCATGGTTACAACTTTTGTTTGCATATCTGTAGGATTCTTACTAGTGTGTATCTTTTCTAGCGTCAACTGTCCATCTTCCAACACTGACCGTATGAAATGGTACTTGAGTTGTATGTGTTTAGTCATGGAATAAAATGTTGAGTTCTTTGCAAGATGAATGGCACTCTATATATCACTGTATAACCTTCCCATCTCCTTCTTCTTACCCAATTCATCCATAAACCTTTGTAACCAAATCATTTATTTACTAGCCTCTATAGTAGCAACATACTATGTTTCCTTTGTTGAAATTGCAACAACACTTTGCATTTTTTAAACCCAACTTATAGCTATTCCACCTACAATAAATACATGCCCTATATTTCTCCTCTTGTTACCTCTATCACCTGCCATATCTGCATCAACATATCCCTGTAGAGCAATGTTTGAACCACCAAAGCATAATTCTTTATTTATGGTACCACTCAAATATCTGAGAATCCATTTCACTACCATCCAATGTTATTTTCTTGGATTTTTCATGTACCTACTTACAACTCCCACTGCATGTGCAATATCAGGCCTTATGTACACCATTGCATACATTAAGCTTTCAAATTTTTATGCATATGGAACTTTAGACATATAATCCATTTCTTCTTGTGTCTTGGGGCACATCCCCTTACTAAGTTTGAAATGGCTAGTTAAATTTGTACTATCTAGTTTTGCATTCTTCATATTAAAAGTTTCCAACACCTTTTGTATGTACTCATTCTAAGACAGTGTTAATTTTTTATTTTTTCTGTCTCTAGTTATTCTCATACCAAGAATTTTTTTTGCAACTCCCATATCCTTCATTGCAAATGAATTTGCCAATTTTCATTTGACTACATTTATTTCCTACATGTTAGACCCAGAAACAAGCATGTCACCTACATACAATAATAATATAATATAGTCGTCGTCATTTTGTTTTTTTCAGATAAACACAATGACCAGAGTGACATCTAGTATAACCTTGTTCAAACATAACCGTGTCAAATTTTAGATACCACTGCCTTGGGGCCTATTTAAGCCATACAAGCTCTTCTTTAACTTGCACACTAATTTTTCCTTCCCTTTGACCTCATATCCTTGTGGTTGCAACATATATATCTCTTCCTCCAAATCTCCATGGAGAAATGTTGTCTTTACATCTAATTGTTCAATATGAAAATATCCTACTGCTACAAGACTTAAAATAGTTCTAATTGAAGTCACCTTAATAACAGGAGAAAATATTTCATCAAAGTCAATACCTTTCTTCTGTTCAAACCCCTTCACCACAAGTCTAGCTTTGTACCTTTGTTTTCCTCCATCTTCTTCCTTCAACCTGTAAACCCATTTACTTTGCAATTTTGTTTTACCTACAAGAAACCTGAAAGGTCCCATGTATGGTTCTGTATTAAGGAGTCCATATCTTCTTTCATTTCTAGCTCCCACTCTGCAATTTTGTTTTACCTATAGGAAACCTGAATAAGTCCCAAGTATGGTTCTATATTAAGGATTCCATATCTTCTTTCATGTCTAGCTCCCACTTCTTCCTTGTTTCTACCTACATTTCTTCTTCATAACATTCAAGTTCACTAGAATCAGTCAACAATAAATAATATAATGAAGGAGAGTATAGTTCAGGGGTATACTTATCCTAGTAGATCTTCTAACACCACTTCAAGTGTTTGAGATGCTTTTTGCTGTTGTAGTGTTTGTTGTTGTGGTGGCTATTTATTATTACTATTTTCAGACACCTTTACCTTTTTTGTGATCTCACCAAGAACTGTGTATTCTTTGTTTTATTTTTCCTGTTTCTTTTCCTGCAACTGATCCTTATACAAGACCTTTTCATTGAATATTAAATCTCTACTCCTAATGGTTTTTTGATTTTCATAATCATATAAGCGATAAAAAAAATCATTAACACCATATCCAATAAAGGTACATTTATTTGATTTTTCCTGAAGCTTTGTTCTATTTTACTTATTAATATGGACAAAGGCCTTACAACCAAAAGGCTTTAAAAAAGAGTAGTTTACCTTTTTACCTATTCATGCCGCCTCTGGAATACCACCATCCACGGAAATTGAAGGCCCTATTTTTATTACATAAACAATATTATATACAACATCTGACCAAAATTTTAAAATAAATCATGCATGCAGTCTCATTCACCTTGCATGCTCCATGATTGTCCTATTCTTCCTTTTTGACACACCATTTTCTTGTGGTGTTCCTGGAACTATATTTTCTCTATGAATTCCATGCTCTGAACAATACCTATCAAACTCTTTGTTGCAATATTCACATCCATTTTATGATCTAAGACACTTAAAATTTTTTCCTGTCTCAATCTCAACCAAAGATTTCCATTTCTTGAAAGTATCAAATACATCATATTTATTCCGAATACAATAAATCCAAGTTTTTCTAGTTGCATCATCAATAAAAGTAACATAATAACAAGAGCCCCTGAGAGATGATATATTATAAAGTCCCCATACACTTGTATGCACAAGGTTTAATTTTTCACTCTTCTTTTCTTTCCCAACTCTAAGAAATATGAATATCTTATGTTTTCCATAAATACAATTCTCACATAAATCCAAATAAATATTCTTCAAACTCGGCAACGAATTTCTTGAGTGAAGAATCTTCATCCCCTTCTCACTCATGTGCCTGAGCATATGAGTCCATAATGTTGTATCTGCTCTTGTGGAAGTAAAAGCATTAACACAATTAGAAATACCATTGCATAAATAAAATGTACCAACCTTTTCTCCTTTTTCTATTATCAGAGCTCCTTTAGTGACCTTCCAGGTTTTATCTATAAAATTTGTCAGAAAACCTTCACCACCTAACTGCTGTGTTGAAATAAGATTTTCTTCAGATCTGTAACATGCCTTACCACCTTTAATAACCATTGGTTTCAATTATGTTGTTTTACAAGAACTTTACCCATTCCAATGATTTTACAGTGTTTATCATCACCCAGACGAACCAGTCCAAAATCTCTTTGAACATAGTCATGAAAATGTTTCTTATCAGGTGTGTCATGGAATGAGGCCCCTGAATCTACCAGCTAGGCATCAATAAGATTTTCTAAATAAATAATCAAAGAATCTTGTAACACATCGCCTGTAATATTTTCTTCATGGTTGTTTTCTTGTTGTGTGTCTCTTTCTTTTCCCTTCTGGGACTTAAAGTCTTTCTTCAAGTGTCCTTTCTTACCCCATTTCCATCACACTATCCCCGATATAGACTTGGATCTACCTTTCCTTGATTCACTGTGATATCCTTAGCTCTTTCCTCTTTCCATTTTTCTTTCCCTAGACTCTACACTCAAAGAATTACATAATGTCTCACTCGAGCTTTCCATTGAATTTCCTCACTAAGGATAGCACTCACAACATCATTAAACTTTAAAGTACTAGATTCAGAGACAGACTTACTAATGGCCATAACTAAACCATTCCAAATTTCTGGCAATGAGCACAAAAATAATAGAGCCTTAACTTCATCATCAAATTTTACCCCTACAGAACTTAACTAACTAGTAACCATAATAAATTCATTTAAATGGTCAGCAATAGATCCACCTTCTGACATATTCAAATTAAATAAATGTTTCATAAGAAATACCTTATTTGAGGCCGAGGGTTTTTTATATAGTTTTGAAAATGTCATCATTAAATCCTCTGTTGTCGTTTCCTTCGAAATATTGAAATCTATCGACGTCGCGAGGCAAAACCGTATTGTTCCAAGTGCCTTTATACCATGAATATCCCATTCTTCATCTGTCATACTCAACAACTTCTTTGTTTTTCCACTCAAATGTAGGTATAAATCTTTCTGATACAGATAATATTCCATCTGCATCTTCCACAGTGGGTATTTTTGGCGTTAAGTTCCTCGACCCTAAACCTACCATTTTTCTCCATTTCTCCCACTCAAACTAGGAACCCTTCTTTCCTACGAGTTTATCAGCCAAATAGAGCTTTGTATTTTATACCAATTGTTAGAAAATTATATATTACATTGCAATGGAACACATAAAAATATGTGGAAATACAAACACGGAAAACATATAAAACAAGAGAGACACAGATATATGTGGTTCACCCATCTCGGGCTACGTCTATGGAAAAATAGCCAGTACTTCCTTTATATAATATAGTAAAATGAAGAGACACAACCTGAAGTAGATCCATTGTAATATCATATACTCTCTCACACAGTCCCCCTTTCTCTTTCTTGCTTAGAATACACATGCCATATATAGCCGCAATACAGTTCCCTCATATGAACCAAGGGGTTGCCTTCTAGGGAAAATATCATAAATTAAATATAACTTCTACCGTCAAATCATCTGCCTAATGCACGACCCAGATTCACTACAAAAATACAATATTTTACAAGGAAATTTTACATATGTTCTTACCTTCAAGAGTGCTGCCCCCGAAAACCCCTTCCAGGGAGGGGGGGCACTCCAAAAGGTCATCATCACCCCCCACTGGACCCCCCTAATAGTGATCAAACGTTCGATGGCATTTCTGAATCATTAAGAATACGGGTCCAATGCGGAAATACATCTAAATAAAGAAGATAAGCAAGCTCCACACCCAACATAGGAATTATGAGTTTGTTGTAGTTCTATTCGATTTGACCAATGCTCAAGCTACCTTTATGTGCTAGATGAATAGTGTGTTGTGTCCTTATCTAGACAAGTTTGTTATTATATTCATTGATGACATATTTATATATTATCACATCGAACACTTAGCAATAGTATTGAGATTGATGAGAAAGAATCAGATGTATGCTAAGCTCATTAAATGCAGTTTCTTTCAGATATAAGTACATTACTTGGGACATCTTGTCTCTAAGGAAGGCATACCAGTGGATCCGGAAAATAAAAAGGTTGTCATGGACTGAAAAGCTCCTAGGAATGTGGATGAGGTAAGATCATTCATGGGACTAGAAATTTATTATAGGAGGTTCATTGGGAACTTCTCTCATATTGCATATCCTATTGCATCACTATAGAGGCAAGGTAAGAAATTTGATTAGACAAACGAATGTGCAACTAGTTTTGAGCAATTGAAAAGTTGTTCACAAATGCTCCAATTTTAAGGATTTCATATCCAAGAAAAGAGTTTGTGGTGTGTACAAATTATTTCAAGAGAGGACTTGGTGGAGTACTTATGAAGGAATGACAAGTAGTGTGCTATGAGTCACAAAAACTAAATGAGCACGAGAATATTTATCTGAAACATGATCCTGAGTTTTTAATGATAATCAATGCATTGAATATGTGGAGGCACTATCTTCTTATAAGGAGTTTTGTATTGATGAGTACTCATAGTGGATTGAGGTATCTATTTGACCAACCAAATCTAAATTCCAAGAAATCTAGATGGTTGGCCACGATTAGTGAGTTTGACTTTGAGATATAGTACATCTAGGTTAAGGAGAACAAGGTTGTAGATGTGCTTAACACAAGGATATAGGTAAATCACATAGAATTTGTGAGTCCTTATGGGACATACTTACATGATGGGATCTTAGAGGAAGGACAACAGGATGGCATGGACATGGGGCTTATACACAGGTTACAACAGGGTATATGCGATCAGGATGTGGAATATCATCTTACATCAGATGGTTTGATCATATTTAAGGACCTGATATATGTGTCGAATGAAAATGAGCTCAAGAATACTATCTTGCGAGAGTTTCATGCAAAACCAGATTCAAGTCGCCGAGGATAATAGAATATATTGACCATAGTGAATAATTTTTATCACTGATCGAATATGAAGAAAAATGTGGCAAAGTTTTTGGCTAGATGCTTGGATTTTCAATAGTTAAAAGCATAGTGTAAGCACCCTTGTGGAATACTACAACCAATTCTAATTCTAGAGTGGAAGTGGGAGGTCATTTCCATGGATTTCATCACAGGTTTTCTAAGTACATATAGACAACTTGATTCTATCATGGTTGTGGTGGATAGGTTGACAAAGGTAGCACACTTTATTATAGTGAAGTCTACTTATTCAGCTAACGATGTAGCACAATTATTCATCAGAGATGTAGTGAGGCTACATGATGTTCTGTGGAAGATCATGTTAGGAAAGTATGCTGAGTTCACTTCCAAGTTTTGGAAGGAGTTGTTTGCAGGTTTTGGGATAGAGTTTGCCTTCAGCACAACTTATCATCTACAGATAGATTGATAGACAAAGACAGTCGACAAGATATTTGTAATAGACCAGGGAAAAATTTCATGTAATAAAAGTTAATAAAGGAAAAATAAGGTTATGGTTAAGGGAAAATTATTCCAATTTTAATGTTGGGAAAATATATCCTAGTGGGCATCATTGGATGTGGGTATGGCTAAGGGAAATTGGCAAAGGAAACAACAAAGGAATTAAAGAGGAAAAAAATATTTTTGGTGCATTTATTTATGAAAATAAAGGAAAATAGGAGAAAAGGAAAGAAAAAGGTCACAAGTTGCATGTGAGGAGGAAAATGAAGGAAAATAATGGAAAATGAAGAAAATAGAGCCTTCATTTATAAAAAGGCTTATGAGGATCAGTTGGTACATTTTTGTTACTGTGGATTTTTTTAAGTCTAGTTTTGGAGATCTCTTAGTATTCTCTCTCTCTCTCACTCTTGGACACTTAGAATCTCCTTGGAGAAATTCAACATTGTGCCAAGGAGGAAAGAAAGCAAAGGAAGGACAAGGAAAGGAGAGAAAATAAAGGACCAAGAAAGGAATAACATGATCTAGAGGATTCAACGACAATAATTGCAAGTAACATATTGCATGTGTGATTTCCTTGCTGGTTTGGACATGTGTGGCTTATGCATGTTGGTATTTGGTTCTCTTTTTGTTGGTGGCATGGTGTTGATGGGTTTTGACAGTGGTTTTCAGACTTTCCTTGCCTTTTTCTGGGTGCCATGATGTGTTCGAATTTTTATCTTGGTTTTCAGCTTTGGAATATTTGGATGGTTCTCGAAATTCGGGTCGATGGTGGTCTCAGGTTCATTCCCAAAGGCCTAAGAATCCATTGATTGGTTTTTTTGGTGTACACGGTAAAGCCCGAGGGAGCACTTCAAGAAAAAAGGACATTGGTGAGGGTCATTCTTGTGACGAACCTTTAAGGTCCATCACCAATGTCACATATGATGACGGTCCTTAAAAAAACATCATTGTAAGTGTATATAGTGATGGTCCTTTAAGGTCCGTCACCAAATCCATTTTCAATGACAATTTTGGTGAGGGTCGTTAAAGGCCCATCACTAATTCTCTCTTTGGTGACACTTCTTGTGACGAACTTTCAATGACCCTCACTGATGTTATTTTTTTTACTTTTGGTGATGGTCAAAAAATGTTCGTCACCATTGATCATTCCAATGAATTTTTTATGACGTTATGTTCTTGTTAATATATTTTTTTGTCAAAAGAGAACGATTTAATACCATTATTGTGGAGTATTTTTTATAATATATCTAAGGCCATAGTGGTTAGATTCAATCAATTTTTCAAGAAGTAATTAGTGTGTATCATTTCCCTCAAGTAATGACTAGTCAAATAGAGCTTTCCTATGAGTCAATACATGATTCATATCTATTTAGTTTACTATGTAGAAAATTCACTTTAGATAAAGTCCCACTAGTGTGTGTAGGAAATATATTATTTCATACATAATCAAGCTTTTTTTAATGCTTTGGCACACACTAACATTTCTTAGCACCACACATGTCTTGGAACATCTTTGTACCTAGAACATATTGTCATGACACTAACACCCAAGCACATGGTGGCATGCGCTAGCACACCATATAACTCTCCTAACATGTGCTGGCATGTATGTAGTCCCTAGCATTCCTTGGAACACCTTGGTTGAATGCATTGACATACATTAGCACTTGGCACACAATGCCACTTGGCATGTATTGGGACCTATTATTAGTGTGTTTATCATTCCCCTTTTGAAAAGATAAAGTCCCAAATTATAACCCTCTTATTAGTTTTTCCTTTTGTTTCCCTGAAACTTCTTGACACATATTGACATACCATGGCACCCTACACATCCTTAGCACCTGGCATGTATTGGCATATCTTGGCACTATTTTGCACATATAATTAGCACACCCTGGAGCTCCCAAGCACACTTTGAAACTTCTTGACATGCCTTGATATTCCCTATCATTCCTTAAAAATCCTTATCATACCTTGTCACTCCCTCCTTGGCATGACAACTAGCACTCATTAACACTAGTCTATGGCACGCTTTCCTCATATTCATTAACTTCCATGAATTTTGACCTAGTGATCCCTTAATGTTTTGTCCTAGTACTCCTCAACACTCCTTAACATGCATTATCACTCTCTCTTACACCTTAGCACTCTTCAACATGCCCTTCCACTTCATAGCATGAATAACACTATGTGACACATATTGGCACTTGGCACGTGTTGGCACTTGGAAATTCTTAGCATGTATGGAATACGTTGACATGCCTTGGTATAATTTGGCATGGTTTAATATTAAATTTATTTGAGATCAATTGTTGGAAAGTATATTAGAAGCAACAAAGGAAGACTTTGCACTTAGAATGCACTAAGACTTTGCACTTGGCACCTATTGGCGCCTAGTGTTGGTGTGCCTAGCATGCCTCTCTTGGAAAAGGTAAATTGATGACTTATTAACCCTATTATGTGTTCATTTCCTTGTAGTTTAACTTATTTATCCCTTTTATTGCCTTGACAGTCCTTGGAACGCATTGACACATCCTTTCACATCTTGGCATGCCTTATCAATTGGCACATCTTAGCATGTTTGACATGCCTTCACACCATCTAATACATCTTAGCATTCCCTAGCATGCCTTGGCACTCATGTCTTCAAAGCTAGCATTTACATTTTTTCACGACTTGGGAACCCAATCAATTCCTTGGCTACTGTAGTTCATGTGACAATATTTACTTACTTCAACTGCAACAACTTCATCAATTGTAGCTACTACAAGTAGATTGTGCCTTGTTCACCTAAGAACTGCCTATAACTCATCTTATGCCACTCATGTCCAAGCTCAATTTGTCCCACTTGACTAGTTACCAAGACAAGGATCACATGATATAGCCATGGCCATAAAACAACTAAGCAACATAGCTTACATAGGAGATATTTCACATGTATGTTCTGTTCATATAAACAATAAACATTAACTGAGAGTTTGAAAGAACCACAAGATGCACAAGGCACATAAGATATAATCCGACACAAGTCGAGTGCCCCAAAACTTATACACAACAATTTACAATATGAAGTTATCTAGAATAGTTTAAAACAAGATCATGTAGCCAAAGTGTGCCACATCTCATATAAAAAAAATAGCTAAAGGAAAAACAATGTTGTGCCTAGCACAAAGTGATCTCCCTTTGTCTAAAATTGTTATGTCAATCCTTGTATAACAACTATAGGCTTGCCTCCTGTAAATCCTATTATGAAATTCTCCTAAAACACTTCATCCTTCACACACTTGAATTCTCCGACACTCCCTCGAACACACTCTTATTCATTCCTTTCCATGCATTTTGACCTAGTTATCCCTTGATATGCCTCGATACTCCCTAAAAATCTTCATCATGCATTGACATTGTCTGACATGTGTTAGCATGAATTTCCATTCCTAATGTGCATGCCTTGACCCTCCCTAGCTATCATGCCCTCACAGCTACCCTTAATTAATTTTCAACTTGGGAACCCAACCAAGCCCTCGCTTGACTACAAGAGCTTGACCAAGTTACAGATACTACAACTAGAATATGTTGTTGAATTATGTAGCTTGGGAAGTACTCCACAAGCCTAGTGAGATGGGTTAATGTGATTTTGGTCACAAAAGGATTTGTGGGAAAAGAAACCAAGAAAAGGGATTTTGGGCCCAAGATGGGGTTTAAAATCTAAAAGAAAATTAAAAAGGAAAATTAATATCTCCTAAGGTCTAAGTGGATAAAATTCATAAGTTCTAGAGTGTTCTTAAGAGGTCTAGGAAAAACTATTTAAGGAGGCTTTAGGATGAAGGAAATACCATCAAGTGAGAAGGAGCTCTTTTGATCAAGGGGGCGAAGAGAGATGTATTACTAAAGTAGGTCGAGTATGAGGGCCGATTAAGGGTTTCTAAAGGGAGGCCATGATCATCCTCCAAGAGCAAGATCATCATGTGAGGGTTCACAAGAATGTTTCATACCTTAATGGTCGGTTCGAGCTATGAAGTAGGATGGCATATTGTTGGTTCTCTTATGGCAGATCGAGCTTAAGAGAGGTTGCTCATGAGAATCTGGGCATGTGATTTCAATGGTGTCTTTGTGTGAAGGCCACATAAAATTACTAAATGTTGAAATTTTCAAAAAGAAACATTGAAATTGGAAAACATAAAGGACAAAAAAAATGTACCCACACTAGTGAGGAATTTTGATGCACAAGGAGTGAGGAATGTGGGGTGTTTAATTTATTTTTCACTTAAATAAATTGGAAAATAAATTGTAATTTCCTCTCATAACAACTTGTGTCAGTTAAATAAGTCATGATGACTAAGTTAGCTCAAGAAATTCGAGTTGAGGGTCTAAGATGAGGCATGTAGAGGTATTAATCTAATAATTTTGGAGTCCAATTGCAGTTGATGCATTAGTGGGTTGTTGGTGTGAATTAATTAATTCATTTAAATGATTTAAAATCATTTTAAATAATTATAACTAAGTGATGAGATAGTATGAGGTCAGCTAGTGAATTAAATTAGATTTCATTCACAATGAGTAATCAATTAGATAACTGATAATTTACTATTAATAGTTGCATGCATGTCAGTTCCGAGGAAGACCTAGTTGAGACAAAGGTTAAAGGGAACATAACTATCAATTGTATTTATAATGTCATCAGGATGCCATGATGGATTGCGAAATCAAGGAAGACTGATTTTCCTAATTAATAGGGAGCTAATTCCCTAGGAATTGCATGAGTAAGGCAGGCTGAAGGAAGGTTGAGAATCAGCTAAGTACTAGACCGAGTTTGCCTAGATCAGTGGGAGACAATTGGCAGAGTGCTGAAGAATCTCATGAGAGATTAAGAATTTTATTGTTTCATGATTCCTTGACTTAATACACAATAGAGATAGAGCATTTTTGAGTAGCTACTTTCCTAAAATACATCTTGTGTTGTGCGATCGTGTTTTGTTTTTGAAAATTGTACGAAGGATTTAGTATCTTGTTTTAGTACTTTACAATATCAGATCGAATCTCATTGGTTAGATTTTATACATGGTATCAGAGTAGGAATTTTTTGGGCAGCGAGTTTGCAGAGAATATATAAAATTTTGGTGTAAAATTTTCAAAAACAAATAGCATATTTGGATTCCTTGCGAAAAACTACCCAAATGGAAAATCAATTCGGAGCTCGGATGAGGGAGATATAGTCGATTTAAAATCAACTCTTTCTTAGAAACTTTTGTAATGGCATGATAATTACAATGTGTGCAAATCAAGAACCTATATGCACTTGAGGTACCAGATGCATGCAAATATTCGAGGAGCAAAGCAGAGCTTAGATACTTGGATGTTGAGAGGGAGTACAAATTACCTTTCAACATGCAGCTTTAGAAGCAACCTCAGAAGGTTGTGGAGCATCCACAATTGGAGAATCAGAGAGGAGACCGAGTGGAATCATCCACTCAAGAAGATACCTCCATGAGGGGGGAATTTCGAGCTAGATGGGAAGAGGGAGCACATGCAACCATACCTCCAGGTGAAAGGTGGGGTGATGTGTAGACATAATCTCAAGGTAAGAAATATTGGCAGGGTCCATTGAGATGGTGTGTCTCGTGGATCGAACCTAGCTACTAGGAGTCCACATTACAATAGTAATAGTAAGGATAAGTTAGATTGATGTAGTCAAATGTCAAGAACACAGAAATCAGAGTGACATGTCAGATACTGGAGCATAGATCAGAGTTGGAAACAATGCAAAGGGCACGGATGCAAATGTCAACAACAGCACAGAGAATCCAATAGACAGGTGCAGTACTTAGTAGTATTCAGAAGACTCTGATGCCAAACTAATTATATTGATTCAGTTTTTCGGAGGCTATTCAGTTTCAGGATTTGCAGGTGAAAACAACACTAGAGAAGTGTTGCATACATAATTCCAAAGGTACTAGATCAGGATAGATTGAATTCCTTTCTTGTTTAGAGGGAGTGTTGAAATTTGAAGCAAGAAATTTATTTTTCCCTTAAAAAAATTGGACAATAAATTGTAATTTCATCTCATATAAACTTGGGTTAGTTAACTAAGTCATGATGACTGAGTTAGCTCAAGAAATTCGAGTTGAGGTGATTGAGGTGGATATTGGTGGCCACCCACCTATTCCACTTGGGCCCTCGCCATTGTCTCTTTCAGTTTTTCAGCTTCCTTCATTATAGCACAGTTTACTATTTTTGTCAGTTTTTGGGTGCTGAACTTCCGGAGTAGTTTTGATGCCCCAAACAACGTTTTTTGGGCATGAAAGGTTTGGCGATTTCATAGAAAGAAATTTCATATAAATTGTGCTAGCGGTTGTAGTCCTTAGAGAGATATTTTTAATGAGGTATCATGTGCATCAAACGAAGATCATATGACTAAGTTACGACCTCGGGAAGTTGGCTGCCCAACTACCCCCAACAGGGCCCATAAACTCTTGGTGTTACATCTCCTCATGTTAGGATTTTCTTTTATTTTTCAATAATAAAAAGGCCTTTGAGCCTTATCGTAACGCAGTTCAGAGGCATGTGGTTGCCACATATCTTCTCAGAGATAAGCTACCATCACCCAAGCTATTTTGTTTTCCATTCTGTATGTAAGCATTTTTCAGTATTTGATATTGATGGAATGAAGTGTTATTCCCAGTGCATCTCTGTGTTTATGTTTATTTCTGTATTTTATTGTGTTCTTGCATATGCCCGGATCATAAGGGTCTAAGATGAGGCATGTAGAGGGATTATAATATTTTGGGGTTCCAGTTGCAGTTGATGTAGGTGTGAATTAGTTAACTCAATTAATGAGTTAAAATGAGTTTAACTAATTCTAATTGAGTGATGAGCTAGTGAGAGGTCCACTGAATTAAATTAGATTTAATTCACAATGAGTGATCAATCAGATAACTGATAATTCACTATTAATAGTTGTATGCATGTCAGTTCTGAGGAAGACCCAATTGAGACAGAGGTTAAAGGGAACATTACTATCAGTTGCATTTATAAAAAAATTCCCATCTGTAATTATAAAGTCATTGGGATGCCATGATGGATTGTGAAATCAAGGAAGGTTGATTTTCCTAATTAATAGGGAGAAAATTCCCTAGGAATTGTGTGAGAAAGGCAAGCTGAAGGAAGGTTAATAATTGGCTAAGTACTAGACTAATTTTTCCTAGATCAGTAGGAGACAATTGGCAGAGTGCTGGAGAATCTCATGAGAGATTAAGAATTGTATTGTTTCATGATTCCTTGACTTAATACACAATAGAGATAGAGGGGTTTTGAACAGTTGCTTTCCCTTGATACATATTGTGTTGTGTGATTAATAATTTCTTTCTCTTACCTATATGTGATTGTGCGATCGTGTTTTGTTTTCACTAATTGTAGGAAGGATTCAGTATCTTGTTTTCGTACATTACAAGATCAGATTGAATCTCATTGGTCAAATTTTCTACATGAAATAGAAGAGAGGGTTGATATGATCTTGTCTTTTGGTGGTTAGTAGGCCGCAAGGTCTGTGATAAATACCAACATAATTGTAGGAGGGCTTGCACTTTAATTTAGAGCCATAACAGAAGTAGACGCAAGCGTAATATTGATTAAGGTAACCCTAGTTTGAGGGTCGACATTGAGATTTGAATTTCATATCAAGATTCAGTCAAAATAAATGCCCAGAATCTATCATATGAGCTAAGTCGAGTCTCTTATGGAGACAAGAGTCGTGGTTTTTTCTATGTGTGGATAGGGTTTGTTCTACAACAATTAGAAGTGCATAAGTATAGTGCCCTAGTTAGGACAATTTCCTAGCATGTTTAGTTCATAAGGTATGCCCTTAAGACTATGAAAAATTTGCATATAAGAGGAGTGGTTGTGACCCTTAGAGCAAGGTTTATTTCTGCAATATAGATTGCAGATATGGAAGATGGTTTGCAGATTCAGTATGTGTGGAGATAGCAAATCCAAAGGAGGGTGGAACCTGAGTAGAAGATTGAGAATGCATAATATTTCAAAAAAATTGAACAATATAGGCTTGTGGTCCTATCTAAGCTTGGAAGAAAATTTCAAAACTTAGTTACACAACATCATGGAAAATTATTATAAGGGTTTCCCATGCATTATAATCAGAAATATCTGGCAGGATTGGAGCAACAACACATTTCGTTCACAATAAATATGCATGATAGTTTATGAATCACCCCAACATATATCCTTTATGCAAGTCATATGATGATATTTCTTCACACTTATTTATATATTTTCCCAACATAATTCGGGTCATCGCCACTTCTCTTCCAAAATTGAACATGAAAGGCTTGTGGTCCTATCTAAGATTGGAACGAAATTTCAAAACTTAGTTACACAACATCATGGAAGATTATTAAGAAGGTTTCCCATGCATTCTAATCAGCAATATCTGGTGGGATTGTAATAGCAACACTTTGTTCACAAGAAATATCCATGAAAATTTACGAATCACCCCAACATCTATCCTTCATGCAAGACATACGATGGTTTTTCTTCACACTTATTTATCTCTTGTCCCAACACATTGTAGGTCATCACCAACACCCTTGTAAAATTGAACATTATAGCCTCATGGTCCTATCTAAGCTTGGAATAAAATTTCAAAACTTAGTTACTCAAAATCATGGAAGATTATTATAAAGGTTTCCCATGCATTCTAATCAGCAATATTTGGTGGGATTGGAACAACAACACATTTTTTTCATGAGAAATTCTAACAAATATCACAATTGAACTTATTAAAAACAATGTTTGGAAGACAAGATTCATCCTAAACCACAAAAATAATGGATTCTAGTAATTCCTCCACTTCCTCTTGGGTGCCCCTGTGACTTCTTTGATGGTGTTGCACAATTTATCCCACCTAGCTAAAAATTAGGTGTGGTACTCTTCCTCTCCCAGTCTTATAGAAATAAAGTAAGATATACCCAAAGTTCAGGCTCCAACAACTGAGTTGATTCCATTTCTCTTTGTACCCTTTTGGAAATTGCATCCATCAAATGAGTCAAATCCCTATAGATCATGGGGGATTCAAAAATCATGATCAATTTGGTCAATAATTCATGATAGAAAGCATCAACCTACATCCCATCCTACAGGATATCATAGATTCCCCCAACTCTTTGGACTAGCTATCTTTCAGACACATTCTCAAGGAGCTAAATACCACAACACACAAGCTTTCAAAATAATCTCTCAAACTTCCCATCGATACCTTTGTGATACAAGACTCCATCGATAGGATGTAGTATGACAAAATGATTATTCATGTCTAAGCTCGAAAAACAAGCCAATGTAGATTGATGCATACACATTCCAATCATGACAATCAATTTCTACATCTTCACAATAGAAAAAACAAGTAATTTTTTTCTCTGTTCACTTTACAACATAAACACCAATTTCACCCATAATGTTAGGATAAGTTGAATGATATGACCGAAAAGGACGTGGGAGGATAAGAGTTACAAGTTAAGAGAATAAGGGGTTAAGAGTCACCTAGCCCTTTAACCCATAACACCTAAATCCCTTAATTATTAAGCCCTTTCCCCCCAAGCCCTTGGCCCTTAACTCTTAACTCTTGAATCCCTTAACCACTTAGTATCCAAGGAAAAAAAAAACACATCAAACCAACAAAATAACCTCTTAGGAGAATACTTCACCTCTAACTAAGAATATAGTACCATTTGATTTTTAGAGAACTAGGTATTGGTCTCGAGGGTGTGTGTTTTTGGGTAATGCCCTTATTAACATGTTTACCAAATGTAGAAAAACTATATAATTTGCAAAAATTCAATAAGAATTTCTCACAATATCTACACTTCATGTTGACATGGAGCTTGTAGTGCTCTCACACACAAAGAGTTGGAAATGAATAGATCACTCATAATGACACAACCTCTTCAACCCTAATGAACAAGGAGCTAACCCTTGATACAAATATTTTTTTTTCTAAAAAAACGCAATTGTGTCAATGTAAAATACTATACCACTAGTAGAAAATCATGAAATTAGTGACTAGGCGACTAAAAACGTTAGTCACCACAATTATTTCAAGTGAATTACTACTAAATTTGAGCAATTTAAAGTGACCGAACTAAAAATGACTAATTTAGGTTAGGGATAAAATATATGACTAGATAATAAGTGACCAAACTAAAAGTGACTAACTAAAATAACTAATTTAGTCCAGGACTGAAATATATGACTAGATAAGTGACAAAATTAATATGATTAACATAAATGACTACTATAGTCCAAGAATAAAAATATGACCAAATAATATGTACAACAAGTATATGAATTATGTTAGTAATTTTTAATTGTGTCACTCGAGAATGAAAAATTGAAATTTTGATACTGAAGTGTGAGTTGGCCAAATTTTATTTGTTGCAATGTATTTTGGTGGCCTAATGGGAAGTTGCCATGTCGCCCAACTGGAGGCCACCATGCTTCGCCTCATAGGTTCCAGTTCTTTCCTTGTTTAAATGGAATTTGGCATATTTTTAGGGGAAAACTGCATGGCATTTCAAGGTTTTGAAGAGGCAATACACCTAAGAATCAAACCCATATTTAGGGTAATTTGACTCCTGCAATTCCAAATTCCACGTGACAAAATAGAGATTGTTTGTATTTTTAGTTTATTAATAGAATTTGATTTATGAAAGCTAGTAATATCTTGTAGACGTATTTTTCCATAAAGTCTATTATTTGCAATGTAATAGGGGGATTTTGGAGAAGTATTGAAAAATTTATTTTAGAGCATTTACTTTCATCTAGGCTGGATTTCTAGTTGATGGAAGTTCAGTCAATCCAGATTGAAAAATAGGTCATATAGTTCATCTAAGCTAGATTGGCAGTTGAGAAATAGGCTTCAACCTTGTTTTTTGAAGTCATGCAAAATAATACCTAGTTTTTGAATCATAAAATTTCCCTAAGTCACCCATTTAATGACACTATGGCCAGAATTCAATCTAAAATAAACATTTTCTGAGATCATTGGATCTGTAAATTCAAAATTTGTTGAACATTTGCAGGATATAGATTTAAGTAATGGGTAAGTATAAAAACCTTGATGATGATGAAGAAGACTGTTGTAATGTGGAGTAAGATCCACACATCATAGACATTTCTTGGTGTTTCTAGAGGCATTGTAATTGAAATGGTAAGCACTTTCTAATTCCTTCTTCACGCTTCCTCCTAATCTTGGTTGTTTTAGGACACTAGGTAGTTCATTCACCTAGCCATTGCAAAGCCCCACATCTCAGAAATATAGTTAAAACAATGACACTTATGGGAAGCATCCAAAGATAATAATATAGCTTCAGTATTTTTTCCTGGTGTGCGTTATTCAATCCCTGCTCTTATTTTTCCTTTTATATAAATATTAAGAGAGAAAATATATGATTAAATTTCATTTGACATTTCCCTTTGGGCATGATGGATAAAATTCGAGGAAATATGGAAATGAAAGCACATGATAGAGTTAAGGGCTCAAGATTCATGCAACCATGAGCATTTAACCTCCACCCCTTGATAAAATTAATTTATATTAATATGAGTTTGGGTTGGCATTGACAATAATTACACATTATTGAAATGTACAATGATTTGTTTGTGTCCAAAAAATGTTTGATTCACTACGACGTGCATGGAGACACAGACTCAAGGCATATCTTTCCAACTTCATTTCAATAAACGCCCTTCATGACGAGGGCATCAAGAATACCCGAACGATGATGAAGCATAAGACTTCCAAAATGATTTCTTTCTCAGCAGTCATGGAAAATGCATATATGTTTGTCTGAGGAAGCAAGTTTTTATTTATTTGCATGCTAATCAAAGTTTTCATGAATATTTTTCACAAACTAACAATCATCTAGTACCCGTCGTACTTAAAAGAGGGGATGAACTGTTGTGGAAGAAGTGTCGTCCACAATCGCAATCTCCTCAATCCTGGAAACCACCATTGATATTCCCGGGAGGCATGAAATATATAGTATTTATTGTTTTAAAAATCTTGAAATATATGTGATAATCATTGTGAAAAAAATTTGGTGGAAACATGATATTTTATAATTTAGAGAGGCTTAATAGTGTTAAATGGGTCTGGCATGAAAAATTTACCTCGTAATTAAAATTGTGGTTAAAAGAGTCCCTACATTAGCATCCATCTAAACAAAATATCATATCTATATATTTATTTGTAATCGAATTGTATTTTTACTATCAATATGGCGACAAACTCTATGGAACATCGTTTATTGTTGGTTTTATTTGTAGAGAAAGGATAATCATCATATGTTTGTTGTTATATATGTACAATATAGTTGCTTCCTCGACTATAGTTATTGCATTTTTTTTAATTTTTCAATTTGATGGAGCTTCAAGTGTTGTACTTTTATGAATTATGGCATTTTTCACTATCAAAATATAAATAAAGGATTGATTTTTTAAAATAAAACATTACAAATTGTTTAATTGTTTTATGAGGTAGTGACTAGTTTCTTTGCACCTATCTTTCTAGTTTATCTATTAGGTATTAGATAATTTTTGTATTTCTATATTTGAAAACTTGTTTTGAAAATTTTATGATAATAATAATAATAATAATAATCTATTTTTATGGTTGTTGTCAAGACAAACACCAATTTGTTGTATGACAACCCTTGCTTGTAAAATTTTATCATACCCATGAGGTGTAGACCAATTGGTTTGAGTGGATTTTAGTCCCCAATTGGTCTCATGTTCAAACTTAATGGGAAGGGGTTGTGGATGGAAGCCACTTATGGGGGAATTAAACTATCCCAAAGAGCATCCATGCTCAACAGAGCTTCACACAATCCTTGGAAAGAACCATGAATATTATCTTATTGTTATGTTCATTTTAGAGTCTTGCCCACGTGCATTCCAGATTCCTTAATAGGTGGATTTCAATATTATTTATTCAATATTATAAGGTGGTTTCCATTGATGAGGATAAAATGAAAGAGAAAAAATGAGCTAGTGGGAGTTGCACTCCCACCCCATGATGGGAGGCACCCACAAAATTCTTGCAAGTGTTGGACCCATCAATGCCACACAACTCAATATGAATATAGTTTCCATGAACCCTTAATACTTGAAAATGGTTATAGAGCATAGATAAGGGGCCTAATATTTCAAAAAATAAAGGGCCATTCCCATGGAAATAATGTAGTGTTTATGAGTTTTAAAAATATATATAAATAATAAATGTAAAATGAAATTGATTGAGAGTAGAGAATTTTGAAGAGGACAAGAGAGCATTTCACTTTGAACACATATATTTTACCTCCATTTTTCCACAAAAGAGGTGTTGGAACACCTAATCCTCCATGGGTAGGTGTGGAATTCAAAAAGTCACAATGGAGTCCAAGTAACCTTGGAATGTGAAACCAAGAGTCACACCATTGTATTATAAATGTACATCATGTATAATGGAAAAAATAAGAGAGCCTCACGATTATCTTTCATTGTGTGTTGAGTCTCTTGTGTGTGTGTTTATTCTTCTCATACACCATGTGTGTGCTTTAACATGGTGTTTAACATGGTATCAGAGTAGGCGATTGCTGGCCCTACTCCACTTTGAGTGAGCCATTTGTGTTTATGGCCTGTGCATATCTGCATTTTTGCAGCATTTAGAGAATTGTTGCAGCAGACATTTTGCTGCATTCAAAAATTGGTTCTGAGAAGAGCAGCACTGTGCATTTTGCAGCACTCAGAGATTTCTGCAGGTTTTCATTCTGAATTTCCATGCCATTTCTACTGTGCAGTTTTAAATTTTTGTTTATTAAATTCTACAATTGAAGCGCTGCTGGAAAATAGAGTTTCAAAGTTGGGTTCTGAAAGAAAAATTTCTGAGTTTTTCATTGAAAAATCTCTACAAGTTTCTGGGTTTCCTAATGGAAAAGATTTCTGAATACTGTTAAATTCTGCAATGGAGTAGATTGCTGCATATTTGGAAGAAAAAAAATCTACTGTTTTGAAGACTAAAATTCTGCAGTTTCCCTCATTTCTGCATTTTCTACTGTTGGAAAAATATTCTCTGCTGCATCTCTCCATCAGCATTTGTGAAATTAATGCTCTCTATTTTTTTAAGAGAAAAAAAAATTTCTGGGTTGTTTCAAGCCTTCCGGCCCTCCTCTCTACTGTTTAAAAAATAAATAAATAAATAATTTACTGTTCTCATGCATAAACCCTCATCCTCACCTCTCAACACACAGTCCTCGCACTTCAAAATCTCCACACTCGCCCCACCAAACTGTGCCCTCTCCTCTCGGCCTTGCCCCCACCTGCACCTCACCACCACTCCTAACACTCGACCTCACCGACTACCCACACACACCTCCCCTCTCCTGCAACCCTATTCACCCAACGCTCCTGCGCTCCCCCTACCCCTCTACCCTGAGCCCCCTCCCTACACCTCCTGCGCACACCTCACACGCTCCCCCTCTCACTACGCTTGCCCTCCCCTCCTTATCTACGCCTTCATATACCTTAATATACGCAGAATCCTACCCTTTACTCCGCCCCAACCCACTCTGCAACTAACGCTCGGCCTCACCCCTCAAACCTTACGCCTACCCTTTGCTACACACTCTCAGCCTCTCTTCTCAATCCACCGCACCCTTACCATTCCATTCGCCCTCTCTTTCAGAGCGTTCCCCTCCCCCTCTCTTGGCCATTTGGCCTTCACATTTTAAAATTTTTGACTTTTTATTACCGTTAAAATCCCTCCCTCCAAATTTTTAATCTCAATTTTAAAATTCGACTTTTAAATTTTTTTTTAGTTAATCCCTTCTTATAGCTAAATTCCCTCCATTTTTAATTATTCCCATTTTTTTAATTAATTTTAATTAATTAAAAAAAACAGCAGAGAGAGGGGAAAAGAAGACATGAACAGAAGAAAGGAAGAGGAAATGGCATAATGAGAAAATGATAAATTGCCTACATAGAGGAAAAAAAAAGAAGATTTACATTTTATGGTTTCTGGCATAAGGGTGATTTTCTGAAGAAATTGACATTTGAAGACGAGTTGTTATTGGTGCAAAACAACTTTTTGAAGGAAAATTCAGCGGCCTTAAAGGCCTCTTGCACAAGTGTTTTCAGCTGCCCATTTACAAAAATATTTTGCAGAAATATTGTATTGCATTGACATTGTATTGTGAGTAGATATTGCTTCTTCATAGTTGCAATCAGTACTTTAGTTGTTTGAAAAATTGTTGATTTTCCTCCATCATTTGAGGAGCATATTTTGTACTTTGAGATTTCCATAGTTGGAAATTCTTTGGAGTCATTTGTATTTGTTGTTGAATCACATTGTAAACGGGTGCATTTTCAGTTGAAGCCGACACCCTTTCATTTTTTGAGCCTAAATTGTTGAAATGGCTAAAATAAATAAGGCATTAAATTTGTTGAATAACCTCATTCATTCAAATGTTGATGATATGATAAAAATGAGCAAGAATGCTCTTTGTAACATTCAAAATTGTTTGCAAGATGCACAAGAAAAGATTGAGTTTTTGTAGTTGGAATCTCAGCTTCAGCAAGACGAACTTCAACAAAAGAGTCACCATTCTGAACCTATTTCTGTTCAGAAGATTGTGAAGGACTCCCATCAGCAACAAGTCAATAAAGTTCCAGTTGATTCCCATTCAGTTCCTTGTACTAGAGCAGATGTACATGTAGATGCACCAGTTCAGCCTGCACTTCCTAAGCCCATCATCAGACCTTGGGAAGAGCTTGTCCACAACAAGCACCGAATTGGTCTTGGATATGACAAGGATGTGTCCTTTCATATTCTAGACTACACCAAGCCCATCATATTTTAGAGTGTCAGATTCCTATATGAAAATTCACCTGCAGCTGTTCCAGATCCTACTCCACAACAAAAACACTAGATTGTAAAATGCCAACACTGTGATCGAGTTGGCCATATGAAAGATCATTGTTTTGATCTTCATCCATGCAAGCATTGTGGTCAGCACACCCATTATTCACACAGATGCTTTAGAAATAAGCCTCCTGCAAGAACCAAGATTCATTTTGGATTGATCACTTCTTGGCAATGGGCATCAGTAGCCAAGAAGATGTTTAAGACACATGTCAGAACTTGTTCACGAATATTGAGTAAACTTGCAGTTGAGTTTTTTCCATCATCTCACCTTGTCCCTGACAGGGGGGAAAATGGTGGTCATGTGCAAGCTTCGACGACAGATCAAGCGAGCTTGAGCCACAATCTCTCATTTCATGTTCATAGTTGTAGCCAGAGACACAGCAGTTCAAGCGAGCCTAAGCCACAATTCGTCATTCCAGATTCAGAGATGTAGCCAGAGACACGAATTCCCACGAGCATGCCTTCGGTTGGTGGACAACCTTAAACCATCATCTTTGGTTGGTGGATAACCTAAAAAAATCACAAGTAGTAGACCTCCCTTCTTTTAGGTTGAAGGTCTCCCTTTCATATATGAGGAACACTTCCTCTAGCAGAAACCTTTAGCTTCTTGCCAGTTTTGGTTGAGTTCCAGGAAATGCTTCAAGCATTCTAGAGTTGTTGGTAATCCTAAAACCATCACAGGTAGTAGACCTCCCTTCTTTTAGGTTGAAGGTCTCCCTTTTTTATGAGGGACAATTCCTCTAGCAGAAGCTTTCAACTTCTTGCCAGTTTTGGAAGAGTTCCGGGAACTGCAACAAGTTTTGCGTTCCAGTGTTGGTGGTCATCCTTAAACCACCTCTTTTTTTCAACATTTCAGAGAGTTGATTCAGCCCAAGTGCTGCCATGCATACTTTGCAGATTTGTATTACAACTCTCTTCTTGGACTCACACATACCCCTTCGGATTAAGGGGGATGTTGGAACACCTAATCCTACATGGGTAGGTGTGGAATGCGAAAAGTCACAATGGAGTCCAAGTGACCTTGGAATGTGAAACCAAGAGTCACACCATTGTATTATAAATGTACATCATGTATAATGGAAAAAATAAGAGAGCCTCACGCTTACCTTTCATTGTGTGTTGAGTCTCTTGTGTGTGTGTTTATTCTTCTCATACACCATGTGTTTGCTTTAACATGGTGTTTAACAAGAGGTTAAATTATTCCTCTCAAACCTGGAAAAATAAAATAGAGAAATATAAACAATTAATTAATTAATAACAATGTAGTAAGAACAAAATAAATCAAGGGTGAAAGTGAAAATAATTATCTATGAATAGTAGAAATACACTAAGATTATGCATTGGTTTACTTAGGTTCATTTTCTAGAATCCTCAAATAATCCCCAACAATTTATGGATCCATGTAGCATGTTTTAAAATTTCTTGTGGCTTTTATTCCCAAGTCCTTCAATACGTGTTTTGGTGTATGGCCCTTCTAGAACTAGGAAAACATTATTTGAAAAGGAAATAGCAAGAGAATCATGGGTTGTTTTCATTAATGTAAGGCTAGAAAATCTAATGAGAAAATGGTTTGGGAATTCTTAGAATCTTGGTATGTTAAAATCCCTGCATTATTTTTGTTTGAAGTCTTACAAACACTTTCTTTCATTGCCAATATATTTTTCTATTACTTTTCTCTTTCATGATGATAATTTGATACATGTTGGGTCATTTTTGGCGTGTTCTCATAATTTTTTTTTTAGTAGATATTGTTAGGATAGTATCCTATGTGCCCTAATTTATGATATATATGGATTTACTAGAATTCTCATACATGATGGAAAATAGATGTCTCAAGGTGCTACAATTAAGGACATGAAAGGATATCGCTATAGATTTATTAAAATGTTCGAGCTAAACATAATGGTTGTTGATATGGAACAAATCACCTTAGAAACAAATCCTCACATTTTTTATTACTTATTGAATCCTTGGGGTGTCAGAAAGCGCAAATTTATAAGGTATTTTATGTGAATAGATCATTGGTGCACTAAAAATCATCTCTACGTTGGATGGTTCAACATCGTGATGATCCATATCCTATTAAACACAAATTTTGTATTCATTATTGCTTTCATCGTATCACCTCCAATAGATATTGATGTAGTTCATGAGCCTATTTCTGGTTCTATTATTTACGGAAACAATATTACCTTTGACACCATTATTTCTACCTTTGCAACTATCAATTTTCACTTCTATCCCATCAAGAAAGTAGTTTTTTTCAATGAATGGATACACAATAGGGACCCTATGAGCCAATCGTTCATGTTGTTGATGTACCTCCCACACAACAAAAACATTTTATGGTCTATCGTATCCACGCACTCTATGTCGATGGTTTTCATAGACACCCAACCTATAGCAATGAGTTGCATTATATTGTTAAAGCCTGCAAGCAATGAAAGGATTGTATTCAAGCCTACTGTGACATGTTGCTCTCACATGCTTATCTAAGTGTTGAGAATCATAATTTCTTCACACTTTGTTTGAGCCTCTCCTTAAATTATCACCTCAAACGAATGCTTCAATTATATCTGTGAGGTGTGAGATTGATATCCTTCTACCAAATACTAAAGGCATCTTTTATATCCTAGTTAGATTTATATTTTCCTTCAATTTTCTCATCTCCTTTTGTTATATGTATGTGTGGAGATGTGAATACCTTTCTTATATTTTATAGGAGGATCACTACATTTTAGGTGAGAAATGAGGCCTAACTTTTTGATTTCTTTGCATATTATTTGATCTCTGTTGGCATATTCTAATAACATTACTCATCATTGATGTCACATAATCATGGCCTCTTGTGCTCCTAGGAGGTTAATCATTCTTCATTCTATTACTTGAACACTAAACACAATTGGAAATATCCTTCAAATACATGAACATTAAATAATATTGGAAATATACTCCATCCAAAAGTCACTTTGATTTTCTTGATAAATATTAAAAATACTTTTGATTTGAAAAAAAAACTAAAATTATTTTTAATTGATTAAATATTTTTATTTTTTTAATATAAAAAAAAATTATTGAAAATCTAAATATTCTAAAAAATAAAAAATTAAATTCCCGCCAAGTTAACTAAACCCAACCCAAAACAAATAAAAAAAATTAGTGTTTTCCCAATGAGATTTTGGCGGCACTTGAAAAATATTTAACTCTACTGTAGGAGTTTAAAAAACCCCTATGTTTAGGTCTTTTGAAGTTTAGCTCTTTTGGAGTTTAAAAAAACACTGTGTTTAGGTCTTTTGAAGTTTAGCTCTTTTGGGGCAGGTTGGAGGAGGATCGGCTTTGCCTCACAGGATCGAATCTTTCAGCTCTTATGGGATAGATTGGAGGAGGACTGGCTTTGCCTCAGAGGATCAGATTTTTCAAGAATTTTGAAGCTTGAAGGGTGTTCTTGGATATACCTAAACAAGAGAGATTGGGAAAAGGCACTAACCTTTCCAAGTCTTCTATGTCAATCCATGGTTGTGTTTTCTTAGCTGTAGTACATGCTAATTATAGTGCATTAAGAGGTACGATGAATAGTTTATGGATTTGGTAATTTTAGTAGTTTCTCGTAGCTACTTATGTTACACTGAAATCTCAATATTTATTGTTGCTACTGACAACTCTGCATTTCATATATATATATTTCAATCTACATTGTAGTCTGTAATGCTATTCTATACGTCTATAATGATAATCTATACATATTGAGGAAAATTAGTGAATCTTATTATCTCCCTCTGAAAAAAGAAATAAAATTGAAGGGTGTTTGTTTCAAATCTCGACAAAACTTAAAGTGGTAACCATAACTGATATTGTTAATTTGGAGCAAGCACCACTACTCCACTCTTCTTCGCGCTTGGCTTTCGAGGTTTCTAGCAGTGTAATTTGAAATATTGAATATTCCCTCTGCTCCAGTTTTAAGTTCATTGCATTTATTATAAATTAAACGTGGAGTTTTCCCTCTATATCAGTGTGGAAGACTACAGAGTAGGTCAAATTACAGCATTATGCGAAGACTTGATAATAATTTCATTTAATTTTAGATCACAGTAGTTCATTTTCATTTCTTTGGCTATGGATCAGGGAGGCAACTTTGGTGAAAGAGGTAGAGGTAGAGAGACCAAGGTCAGGGTCAAGGCCAGGGCCAGGGAAGAGGCAGAGGTAGGTTCTAATATTCTTGCAACTGTTCTGGCTTCCCAAATGAGGGATCTTAATATTAGTACTCAGGAGCCTTCTAGGGTACCTTCCATCCCTACACAAGTGCCACCTCCTGGAGCTGAAGGCAGTTGCTCAACATCGATGGCTTCTACATAAGAGTCTGCTGAGGGATTTAGTAGTGTCTGAATTCCTTCGAGCTATGTTTCATTCGGATCCATTAAAGTAGAAAGAAAGTTGGAGATTGGATAGGAATCTAAGGCCACTCTTGTTCTCATTAATCGACTAGATGGCGGAGGAAAGAGAGCCATTGGGCCTATCAGACTTTATGCCAATCATTTCTGTTTTAACTTTGACCCTGGAGTGAAAATTTTCCACTATGACTTCGATATACAGAGAGTCAATAATTTTCCACAAGTTTCTGTGGCCTTTGGTAATGCTAAAGTTATTTATGATGGAAAAAAAAACATACATAGCATCGTTTGCTTCAAGGCAAATACAATTTTAAACTACTGAAAGATGAAGAGGCTGTAGCCAAAAAAAATTCTGTGGTGCTGAAATATACTAGGCATGAGCTTAGTGGAGTGTCTTCCACCCAATTTCTAAACACCAATAGTAAGAGGCGTGTAGAATTAAACGATGACCTCCTGTAGTGCTTGGATTTGGTCATGAGGGAGCATCCGAATGAGGATCGAATTCTAGACTCGAGTGGGAAAAAGCCTTTATCCGAAGCAATTTGAACGAGATGGAGATATTGGCTATGAAAAAGTGGCTTCAAGGGGCTTTTATCAAAGTCTAAGGCCCACGAGTCAGGTATTGGTGTTGAATGTGGACCTATCTGCAATATTTTTTTCACAAGAAAATTCCTGAGCTTGAGTTTTTATGGGAAAGTAGTAGAATTGACTGCAGAGAGAGCCTTGCAACCAAGCTCTCTTTGAAAGAGAGCTAAGGAAAGAAAAAAATCTCTCAAGGGGTTGAAAATTAAAGTTATCCATGGGCGATGTTATCATAAATTCACAATAGTAGGACTGACAAAGCAGGTAACAAGGGAAATCAGATTTCCCATGTCTGAGGACAATGGCCCTCAGCCAATGGTTTCTATGGTGGATTTTTTTATGAGCAAGAATAAATATAAAATTTATTTCCAGCTACTGCCTTGCCTAGACATCAGTAAAAGGAAAAAAAAGTTGAATTATGTTCCCATGGAGTGTTGTATTCTCTATAAGGCCAAATTTTTCCTTGAGATAACTTGAATGGTTACCAGTCAAAGAATTTTAGTCCAATTGCATGCCCATATGCTGATGAAAGACAAAGGATAATCAATCAAATTATACTGCGTCAATATGGACATAGACATGGCCCCTTTCTTCGTCACTTTGGAATGCCAATGGCTGGGGATATGACAAAGCTGATGGGGTGAGTACTAGAAGCTCCCACGCTTAAGCTCGATATGGAGGTTGAAATAAGCAAGTAACTCCACCACTGGAAAATCAATAGTGGAACCTTATGAGTAGCCATGTTTTTTATGGAAGGAAGATTGAAAAATGATGTCTCCTAAGCTTCATCTGGGACAGGCCTTCTTCTTCTCTAACAAACATGATTCATATGTTCACATCTTCCTTAGTGAGAAGTTGTGGAGACATTGCAGTGGCCATGAATCCATCTCCCCTTATTTTGGATTATATTCCCATGTCCTTGTTCAATGATATGAAAGGCCTTCAACAAACTTTGTTAGATTTGTAGTGAAGAGCCAAAGGGCAGTTATAGATTTTAATCATTGCTATGGAGGAAAAACATCAATGGTATACAAATATGAAGCGTATTTCTGAAACATATGTCAGATTGGTGACACAGTGTTGTTTGTTTGAGCATGCAAATAAATGCATTGATCAAGAAACCCAATCGCAGGCATCTAAATATTTGGAAAACTTGGCATTGAAGATGAATTCCAAAGTGGGTGGAAGTAATGTTGCTCTTATTCATAGCCTGTCTCACCAGTTAATGAGATTTGGCAATGACCATGTCATGTGCATTGGCGCGAATGTCAATCATCCTAGATCGGGGGATAGTACGAGTGCTTCCATTGTTGCAGTACCTGGAAACATCAACTGGCCCTGGTGTAATTTCTATAATACGAGAGTCAACTACCAGAGTCATAGGGTGGAACAC
The DNA here is from genome assembly GCA_034641835.2 of Pinus albicaulis. Lineage (NCBI taxonomy): Eukaryota > Viridiplantae > Streptophyta > Pinopsida > Pinales > Pinaceae > Pinus > Pinus albicaulis. The sequence goes on from CM076574.1 coordinate 1,185,344,898, forward strand.
ATCCAACAACTTGAGGAGATGTCTAAGGAATTACTGGACAATTATTTCAAAGCAAACAACAAGTTTCCTGAGAGTGAGAGTCAATTCGATATGGTTTTCAACTCATAATTATATTCCCTTAGAGAAGAAGTGGCCCACTTCAGAAGCTACAATCCTCTTGTTTCCTTCACAGTATCTTAGAAGAGACATCACTCCAAACTATTCCTTGGCTATCGAGAACAACTCTCAAGGTCTGGCAATGTTCCTCCTGGAACTGTGGTGGACACAGTCATTGTGCATCTAGGATAGTTCAATTTATATCTGTGTAGCCATTATGGGCTTCTGGGTTGAGTTGAGTAAAATTAAAGATAAATATAGCCAGTGATTGGAGAAAACCATTTCCGATGCAATAAATTTGTTGGCCATGATAGTGGAAGTGTCGTATGGATGGGAAATTTTCCTATTGCTAGGGTGGAATAAAATTGAGCTGTTACTCACACATTTCCCCCCATTTCCCCAGTAGTTGAACTAAAAATTTAGACAAGTTTAGATAAACTTGTAGAGGAGGAGCAGATAGTTGAGGGTTCTCTACACCAAGTTTCAGTCGGCCTCACAATAGTTTTTTCTCATCACCTCTCCGCTATCCAGACCCTCTAGCATCTTTGAATCAAGTTTGCTGCATGGATATAGTATTTTATAGGTGGTATCTTGCTATGTCGGCCTAGGAAACCACAAACAATTCACTCCTCTCACAATTTCCTGGGCTCTAGTGTGAGAAGAAAACCCATATCTTTTAGCTCTGATATCAACACAATTAATTTTTCTATTACACATCAACATTAGTCAATTACATCACAAACACAATTAATTTTTCTATTTCTATTACCCATCATCTATTACACATCAACATCAATCAATTACGTCACACATATATGGTACTTATAAGACTCAAAAGTTTCTACACTGAGAAATTGGTGTTAATAAAATATGCAAACAACCCAATCTACTCAACAAACCAATCTTACTTACATACTATTATTGTAAAAGTCATTTACATATATACCTATATCATTTATATCAAATATACCTATATCATTATATATCCTTTCTTATTAAACTTTTCTTTAAAAATCTTCCTTATAATAACATCCTTCATGTCTTTATAAAAACATACTTCATCTCCTCATAATACCATTTGAATCGCTCGTATTACCCTACCTTAGTGTAATACGATTCAAATAATTAGTATTTGATCCACGCAAAATATACAATGTTCCTTTTCTCATATCTTTATCTTTAATTTTCCCAAACTTCATGATGGGTCAAGAACGCAATGTTCTTCTGATTTTGGTATTTCACTATATATAATTTTAAGGAAGTGGGTCTATGCATGCAAATTATGGCTTTCTTGATTGGTATTTGCTAAAAATTGGTTGGTTTAAAAATGGAAAAACATACTTTTCCATAGAATAGAAAGATAGTTGTAGATAGTAGATGGTATTTTTTAAAATTATTATTATTATTTTTATTATTATTTTCCTGAAAATGGATGTTGTACAATGTTTTTGATATCACATCATATTCTGATAGTGCACCATGCATGGTTGTAATTTTTGAAGTTTTCTATATAATTTTTAATTTTGAATGTTGTGGCTGAAAAAAAAAGTGATATTGTTAATTCTCGTGATCATTGCATCGATACATGCCAATGAAAGCCATGCGATACATGAATTCTTGTGCTTTAATAGTAAATTCTGGAATTTGAAATACTCGACTCCCCAGTATACTTCTCTTCTTATTGCATTTCTATGGTTTATGCAATGAGGGCTTTGTTTACTTATCTTATTTTTTGGGTCAGTGCATTGAAAGACGTTATATTGGTGAAGAGTTGTTCATTGTTTTCTATAACCCCACCCTCCAATAGCTAGTAAGTGCAATAATAATGCTACCTTATCCACAAGAGGTATGTGCTTTCTCTGACCCATGCATTGAAGGGAGGATCTAAGTAATGAATGAAACCACTGCCCTAAAAATATTGTTTGGAAACCTTTCCTCTCAAGTGGTTCAAACCTGAAATACGAATGAGGGATAAGCTAGCCCAAGCACACAAGAAGATTTGATAGTAACATATTTGAGGCGGATGATGAGAAAGAATTTGGGCTGAGAGTTTAATATATATCTTGTTACCTTGGCATCACCACCATCCAAAATGATCCCACTACTATGACCACACCAGTCTCTCCTCATATAATCGAACATGCGACTGCTCTTTCTCTTGAAAAAATTAAGACATTACGTCTCTATTTCAAGCAGTTCAGATAAAACAGATGCACATTCAATTTTTCCAAGAGATGTTGATATGCTCATAGCTACGGGACCATTTTGGGACGGTGGTGATATGAAGGAAGAAAGCGATGGAAGTGATAATGTGGAGGAGAAAAAATTTTCAAGATAAAAAATAATGGTTGCCTACCTTTAGTTGGTTGTTTTCTGAATGCACTCGAGTTTTTTGTTAGATGTACAAGAAGTCAAAGTGGAAGAGTAAATTTTTATGGAATTCTTAAACGATTTTTCTTATGAAGGATTCAAGCGTTGGCATTCGAGCAAACTAGCTGCATAGTTTTGCAACGCCACGAATACTTTCACATATGCTTTATTAGCCTATTATCGACAAAAATTGACCATGTATAGCCTGCCTTAAGTGGTCCCACAACTATGAGCATATCAGCATCTCTTGGAAAAAGTTAATGTGTGTTTGTTCTCTAAACCGCTCAAAATAGAGAAGAAAGACGTAACACCTTAATTTTGTTAAGAGAGAGAGCAGACACATATTCGATTCTGTGGGATCATTTTGGGATGGTAGTGATGCCAAGGTAGCAAGAGATATATAAGGAAGTACTGAACCTACCCATGTAAACCCTTAAATAGGTATCCCACCCCGGATCTAGGCTGAGAGTTTAATGTTTGATGGCAGAGAATAAAAAGAGGATGAGTTAATCATATTTTTTATCGTTCAATTTATAAACTTTTTTTTCAATCTCAAAATATACAAATGCTGATACACACTATCCATGTTTTAAGTAATATCTAGTTGTTTTTTCAGGATCAAATACTTCAAAGATTGATTTTGAAGGGTGTTCTTGGATATATGTAGACAAGAAATATTGGGAAAACCCACTAACCTTTCCAAGTCTTCTATGTCAGTCCATGGTTGCGTTCTCTTATCTATAGTACATTGCAATTACAGTCCATGTTGGTTTGAGGGGTCCTGACCTAGGTTCAGTGTGCAAGGTTTGCCAACAAACCCCTATACTACTGGCCCTTTCAGCAGTGACCTACTTGCGCAGGTCAAAGTCTTACCCAAAGTAGTATGGGTGGGTGCTGGAACCAAGTTTCCGCACCCTGAGAAAGGATGGGTAAGGCAAGCAGAGTTGTGCTAGGTCCTGTAATCCCAGATTACCTTGTTCTGCGCAGGGTTAATTAGGTCTCTGTTCGCATCCACGTACGCTAGATATATAGTTATATGCTTTTATGACAATAACATAGCATTATATAAATAGAACAGAATAGATCCAAATCCAGAAACACGCTTACACAGATCTTCGTAGCTTAAAGACAGAAAATGCACAATACAGAAATTACCAATAATTCACACAAGATTACTCACGGATTCAATTCTCTATCAATCCTTCTTATTCATTCATTCATCATTTCTTCCTTACAATTCCCTTCCCAACCTGTGCACACAGCAGCAGGGTCCACACACAGCTGGACTTGGATCTTCGTGCACATAGCCAAGTAGGATTCCTTTCCCCAAAAACACAAACAGATAGCTTAAACCACAATTTGCATCAATAGCTTAATATTCTTGTCCTCTACAATACAAAATTCTCCTCTATTTATAACAATCTAGACTAGACTTTCCTATGGTCCGCAAACCGTGGTTTTTGGACCCCTAGTTTACCCTTTTACCCATTACAATGTGTTCAGGGCTTTGACCCACCCCAAAAACCCTGCGCTAGACTAAATTTATTCAAAAATATTCAAAATGGACCAGTTTCGCAGCTTGTTAGGAGACGTTGTTCCAACAGTCCCCCAACACAATCTTGTGACTCGTCCCGAGTCACTGCGGTGGTGCAGCTTCCATTTTCACTCGCAAGGTAGCAAGAGCATGGACGAGTGAAGGGAGAACTTCCTGAATCTGGGCCGCAGCTTGCTGCACAATGTTGACAAGTGTCAGGGAGGCAGGGTCATCTGGAGCCGTGGTAACCTGTTCTAACATTCGGTGGAGACACGCGATTGCGGACTGAACATCGTGGGCATGCTGGAGTGCAGTGTTAGCCCATGGTTTCAACCATTTTTGGATGACATGCTTGGTGTGGAGAAGTTTCTCAATCTTGTCCATGATGGCCAAACATTGCACGGAGACGTTGGAGGGTGAGGAAGCATTGACTTGATCCAAAGTAGCCTCCACCTACCATAATTCCTTCTGGATATGCTGAAGCATAGAATGGTGCCGAACTGCTGTCCATAGTTGTGTATATATTTCAACCAACTGCATGCCCTATGTAAGTTGCTCCCAAATAATATGCATTATGTTGGTGACCAATGCAATCCGTTGGGCCTGTACTTCTGGAGAATTGTCAGATTGTTGTTGCGTAGTTTGGTCACGGTGGCGAACCTCTTGCAACACTATGGTGTATAATTCTTGGAGTGTTATGCGAGATAGCTACGCCAAATCTATTTGGATGTCCCCAATGGTTGAATCATGATGGTTAACTAGGGCAGTGCGAGGGAGCGAACAAACATTGCTTCTGCTAGGCGGTACTTTGGAGTTGCGGAGAAGTCGCAACATGTCCCTGTATATAAGCATTCCTTCTTGGCGTGAAACCAGTGGTGACCTGAATGTGATGCTGCGGGTGAGGGACTGCGGTACTAATGTACCCTCCTTTGCTATCAAGACCATCCAGTTGGGTCCCGCGGTGGTCCCTGGGGTGCGAAGGTCAGTTATTCCCATTGCGTAGTACTGGTGCCTTTCTGTGCGTGGCTCACAGCCAATTCTTTCTGCAGGAAGCTAGTGCTTAATCCTTTGACTACACTCAGCATTCCTAGGCCCTCTTGAGATGATTTCTGTAGGTACTGAGTAGCGCGGGAATGGATCATTCGACGGGTTAGGGTCCATCTGAGCAACAAGAAAACAGGCGTCCTAGAGAATGTAAATGATTTCAGAAAACCAGTAGGAAAATAGCAGGAGCATGGTGGAGAGAAAATAAATTGCCTGGTGCGAAGTCATCTAGCCAACCGCACACCGTCTGGAGCTATTTAATGGTGGAGTATCCTGTTCTTGAAAAGTACCATCGACCATTCGGAGTAATCTTACCATAATTGGCTGCATTGATGATCTGTCGCCTATTTTGCGTACCTGTAAGGTTCTTTTATTATCAGATTGGGATGTGTTGAAGGTTTTCATTTGTGCCTGATGTCTCTTCCATGGAATGTCAGACTCTGGGTGACGCCTACGTGCTGTTCGCGTACCCTGAATTAATGTTGATGCTAGGTGTTCCATAACAGGGTTTAGGTACCAGTCTGCAAGTTGGCCACCAATCTTCTCGAACCATGCTCGTCGTCCTCGAGTGGGACGTCCTAGTCTGGTAGGGATGCGTCAAGCATCCTCACACCATCTGTTACTTGAAGTGAGTCCAAATTCTCCCAATTGCACATGGGTTCAGCTGGGTCTGTAATCGAACGCACACTTAGGGCAGCGGTAACTAGGTGAGCCTGTCTGGGCAGGGTTCGATCGCACCCTTGAGTGTTGTATGTCAACAATTATCTGCATAGGTTGACTGACTGTGGATTCCATCTGGCAACTGGGGTCCCTAAGCAGAGGATCTTCCTATTCCAATACTTCTCCTGAGTGAAGAATATCGGCCCTTGCGCAGGTGCTCCGCGCATTGTTAGTGGCAGCGCTCCTAGCCTGCGTTCTGGGGGAATTTTAGGTTCAAAAATCTTTGTACTATCTCCTACATCATCATGGCAAGGCAGGTATATTTCCTTGGTATAGATGTGACAGAAATTCCTGGTGGTCCGAAGACATCATAGCACCGAAACATTGTGCAACCGACCTTGCCAATTTTCCAGCTCCTCATCAGAGTCAGAAAAACATTCACTGTTCTTTTCCCAGCAAAGCACTCCTTCATCTGTGGGGTTAACTCGATCTTCATCCCGTGTAGTCAATTTATAAATGTGATATATCTCCTCCTCCTCATAGGCTGGCTCTGTATACCACGTGCCTTCTGCCGGATTTAGTGGCACAATGACGTGTGTACCTTTGTTTTCAAACACCATGCTACGCTTCTTGAGATTGATGACGCCCCCCATGTCTATAGCCTAGTCCAATCCGAGGAGCACAGGATAGGGATCTGCATCTTCCAAAATTTCTATTACTTCAAATTCAGCTAGGACCCTTACCCCTGTGATGTCAACCATGACTTTTGGTAGCCTTCCTAGAGGAATGATTTTTTGTTGATTTGCCATGCACAGCTGGATGGTGGACCATTTTAGTTTAGGCTCTGCCATTCGTTTCCATGTATGCTTTGGTAATACATTCGCATCCAATCCAAGATCTAAGATGACCTGATCCATTTCGTAGTCACCAATCTGCGCAGTCAACCACATTTCTCTTCCAGTGTGTTTCTAATAGTTGTATAGTTTATGTACATCCTTGGTCCCAGGGATCAAATTGGGCCATGCTACATAGGTATTCAGTAGTTCTTGGAGATTTCCTACGGCATGCGAGTTTCGTAGAAACTTCAGACATTCCTTCAAAAAGGGCTCAACTCCTTCTTCTATCTAGATTTGCGTCGGCTGCTGCGCGGGGCCTGCCAATGGTGCTTGTTCCATGAGATTCACTCCTTCTCGAGGGGCAAGCTCTTCCTTTGCTCCCTGGGTGACCATCCCACTATGTGTCATGAATTTTATACTTGGATTCATATTCCTTAGCTCAGTTTTAACTCTTTGTACATTCTGCGTAGGGGTGGGTTGTTTTTCCTGCATCCTGGCTATTAAAATTGGGCAATCCTCCACCACATGGTCCAGCTGCCTAAAATACTTGCACGATGGTCTAGTGGGATTTGGGCATTCTCTGGAAAAGTTTCCTATCTCCCCACAGTTATAACAGATTAGCTACCCATGTCCTCATCGTGTGCTTCCTCCCTGACCTCCTCTGCCTTTGGCTAGTGATCCTCCAAAGTGTGCAGAAATTATTGGCGACGCAGGGTCCGATTGTACCCTATATAAGTTCCCATGATCCATCATTAAATCATAAGTACGATAGTTCTGCTCATTGTGTCCCACTAATCGGTAGAATCTGCACCATTGTTGCTTCAGTTCTAGGACATATGCACCTAGTCAAGGGTAATGGTTCGTATCATGCAGTCCTGCTACCCAACAGTCATCACACAATAGCGCAGGTCCGCTTGACCCTGGTCGCAACAGAATAGGTTCTCTACTTGCTCCTGGGCGTACCAGACTAGGTCCTCCCACTTGCATGTAATCCGTTAGTAGAGGGCACTGATCCTTTGTGTGGCCAGACACCCGACATCGTATGCACCAAAGATCTGTGCAACCGTCCTTTCCTCGCTCCTTTCGCAGGTTCTGTATTTCCATAAGCATAGCCCCAAGTTGTTCCTAAATTTTTTGTACCCCTGCCGACGTATCCTCTCGGGGGGGCAACTTCTAGTTTCATAGCGACATCCACAACTTTCTCCTGTGTCTCAAAGGTATGATGACTCATTGGTGTGCATAGGTGAGGTAACAACATAGCGATGAGCCATTCTGTATGTTGTCTATCATCATGCTCGAATCCTCCTTCCCTGATTGCCTTCTTCAATCACTAATCAGCCTCACATACTGACTCAGACACACCATGTCTGAAGTCTTTTACTTTCGCTACTAGCTGGGAATAAGATTTCGGCTTTCAGAACTATTGCTTCAGAGTGTCTTTGATATCTTGAATGGATGCACTCCCATTCTGGGCAATGTATCGCATATACCAGTCTCGGGCCCTTTCCTCGAATGCTAATGAAAACTACGCCCTCTTCACCGTGTCACTCGCCACATTCTTCGCAGTCCAAACAGAGTCTGCCACGAACCAAAACCGATCCATATCCTCATCTCCTACCCCCTTGAAGGTAGGTAGTTTCAGGTGCACAGCCATATCACTATCTAGGGGGGTTTGTGGTATGGGTGAGTTCTTACCTTTGTACGGCCTAGGTGGCGATGTAGCTGGGGGGTCTTGCGCAACTAGTTCTTGCAACAGAGTATAGGTGGATCTTCCTCCGTCAAGGTTGGTCCGATAGTATTTACCACTGCGCATCATGCTCTCATATAGATCCAAGGTCATTCAATTAGTATGACTACACAGTATGCCCTTTTCGCACAGTAATATCTTAATCAACAATGGTAACGTCCTCAGAAATTTGCCCCGAAACCCTTTAAAGAATCCTCATTTGGCCTCGAAGTATGAGACAAACTGATCAATGGAAAATTTCGTCACAAACCCTCCTAGCACGCTATCCACCCAGTGATCTACAGTACACGTGATAGTATTATCAATCTTTTCCAGCTACTGGATCAGCTCTAGGGTCCACTGAGTGACTCGTTCGTCCTTCTAGCACTTCTATAATTATACAAGTCTAGCCAGCCACTCCTGGAGCTCAATCGAAAATGTCACAAAGAATATTTTGTAGCTCTCTGTAAGAATATACCTATTTTTCCACCTTTCCGCTGTTAACTCCTCACTGTAATTTTATTTTACCGTGAACTCCTGGATCTTCCTTTCGAACCAGTCTTCGATCTCCTTTCTTTCAGGATTCCAGTATTCTCTTGTCATTACCCAATCCCTCTCTCAGACTTCTTCCTGTCCCGACAACAGAACCAGTTGTTGGCTTGAGGGATCCTGACCCAGGTTCGGTGTGGAAGGTTTGCCAAAAAACCCCTATACTACTAGCCCTTTCAGCAGTGACCTGCTTGCGCAGGTCAAAGTCTCACCTGAAGTAGTATGGGTGGGTGTTGGAACCAAGTTTCTGCACCCTGAGAAAGGATGGGTAAGGAAATCAGATTTGTGCTAGGTCTTGTAATCCCAGATTACCTTGTTCTATGCAGGGTTAATGAGGTCTCTATTCACATCCACGTGCGCTAGATCTATAGTTATATGCTTTTATGACAATAACACAGCATCATATAAATAGAACAGAATAGATCTAGATCCAGAAACACACTTACACAGATCTTCGCAACTTAAAGACAGAAAATGCATAATATTGTAATTACCAATAATTTGCACAATATTACTCATGGATTCAGTTCTCTATCAATCCTTCTTATTCATTCATTCATCAATTCTTCCTTACAATTCCCTTCCCAACCTGCGCACACAGCAGTAGGGTCCACACACAGCTGGACTTGGATCTCCACGCACACAGCCAATAGGAGTCCCTTCCCCAAAAACCCAAACAGATAGCTTAACCACAATTCACATCAATAGCTTATCATTCTTGTCCTGTTCATTAAAAAAATATCCTCTATTTATAACAATCTAGCCTAGACTTTCCTATGGTCCGCAAACCATGGTTTTCAGACCCCTAGTTTACCCTTTTACCCATTACAATGCGTTCGGGGCTTTGACCCACCCTAAAACCCTTGCGCTAGACTAAATCTAATCAAGAATATTCAAAATGGACTAGTTTTGCAGCTTGTTAGGAGACCCTGTTCCAACAGTCCATTAAGAGGTACGGTGAATTAGTTTATGGATTTGGTAATTTTAGTAGGTTCTCGTAGCTAGTTATGTAAAACTAAATTCTCTATGTTTATCGTTGCTACTGATTTTCTCTGCATTTAGTATATATTTATTTCAATTTGCAGTGCATTCTCTAATGTTAATTTATTCATATGGAGGCAAATTAATCAATCTTGTTAGCTCCCTCTGGAAAAATGATTTTGAAGGGTATTGGTTTCAAATCTCGGCAAATCATAAAGTGGAGGATGAGTTAAATGTATTTTTATCATTCAATTTATAAGTTTTTTTTAAATCTAAAAATATACAGATGTCAATACATACTATTCATGTTTTAATTAATATCTCATTGTTTTTTCACGATCATATATTTCTCTCGGTAGTAGGTGGCCCTCTGCAGTGAGTCTCTCAAAAGGATTGGATGCTACAATACTACTTTTTAGGGCATGACCTCACCCCCCAGAGGGAAAAACATTATCATATTAGAGCTCTTCATGAATTACTTGGTTTCATTCTCATTGGAGGACCACTACCTAAACCTTAAACTCCCCCCCTCCAATTATAGTTGGTTGGAAAAATACTCATTATTTCCTCTCAGACCACGGTGCAAAAAACTTTATTCACCCACCCCAGGAGCGATTAGTGCATGCAGATACTCACCTTATACCAAGTACCCATTAATTACTCAAGCTTCGCATTGAGGACTTAGACCTCACACTTCAATTTCTAACTTTTATTGAGTGAGTCAGCATATGATGGAACCTTAAAGAATAATGTTCCAACTTATGTTCTTGCATGAAAAAATTAGATCTATCTGTCGCTACTCTGATCCAAAGAGGTAGATTGGGTGGTGCAAAGGTAAAGGTTGGAACATAGGAGGAGTCAATTCAGGGGTGGTTTAAATTTTTTTGGGATCAAGAAACAATAGTTGCGGAGCACCTTGTGAATTGGGTAAAAGCATCATCATTGGATGAAACAAATGAATCAAATACCTCGCTTGACAGAATGTCTATTTCAACATCTAAATCAATATGTTCTATTGGTCCTTTGATGACCCAGATATTTCAAAACCTATTTCTATGCCTTTCCCACAACTGGTGTTGCTACAGTTGCTGGTCCTTCGAATGGATCCACTGCTCTAGCTACACCTTTTCCCACGACCATAGTTGGCCTTGGGTCTGGGTCCTGATCTAGAACCACCACTAATAGTTGGGTGCTGCTAGTGGTTTTTCTAGTACTCAACCGACTGATTCAACTTTGCAATCGATTACGGCTTCTCCAATCCCCGCGGGTGGGAGAGATATTAAGCAGTGTTGCTCCTTCTATTGAATCACTCAATAAGCTCAATCTATTCAACCACTAATAGAATCAACAATATAGGTTTCTCATAAAATTCCATCGACAATAGAACCAACTAAAGAATCAACTGGATCTACTACTATTGGTGGGTATCTAATAGATGGGGATGTTGGTCATGGATCCATAGGTAATGGTAAACTAAATACTACTGGTGCATCTAGTCTCAATCTGGAAATTTAACTATTGGATATGAGTCTCTATCTTAATACTGAGAATCTTCAACTCACTCACAGAGGTGGTTGGATCAACTAGCCATGTTATTGGTGATGCTTGGTCTCAGTATCACTAATGGACCGACTCTAGGTATAACAACTCACTACACTTGGCTCTTCTGCTTATGGTGTTGGATAAGCATATGAGTAAGCGAAAAAACTAATGATCTACTTGTTGCTTCATTCTAATTGAGCCAAAACCCGTTTTTAAAAGGGTACATCTAATGTTTTGTAGTGCAACTTTACACACAAACATGTAACAATAATGGGACCCCTAAACGTGTAGTATTTATTGAAATCAATATGCAATTGTTTTCTAATGAAATGATGAATTCTGAAATGACAATGCATTTATCTCTTACGATGTGTTTTTGTATTTTTTAGATAGATATTTTGGGCTTAAGAAGATCGATAGAGGGTATATTCCCAACACTTTTTAATGGATGGTACTATGACACCCTTAACAATACCTTGGTATGTATATCTATCTGTGTTCTCATTTTCACACTCTCTCACCCACACACTGTCCTTGTTTATTATATTTTTTTTCACATTATTATAACCATCTTCATAAAACCCAGAGGCATACTAGCACTCTTTGAAAATTATACTCATACTTCCCTTAATTTAGTCTCACAACAAACACAATTTTCAAAAGAAAAGCAATATACATGATTTCTCCTATTCTCAAAAATACATTACAATCCATATACATAAGTCACTCATAAAAAAACTATTTGAATTTCAACAATTCTAAAAATAAGTAAACCAGAATTTGAACATCCTACTACTCAACACTTAGTAGACAACTTCAAACTCCAACTATTATCTTCAATCTTTCTAGCTAGTTGATTCCTTCTTTGACCTCCACTCCAAGAAGTAGTCATTTTGATAAATCATCTGCTCTTTTTTTGGTTCTATACAAGCATAATGATAGGATATGTTGGAGAAGAATGTCTCCATTTTTTTCATCCGAGCTAGCATAAGGTGCAAATTGATATTCCCAATTTTGTAGCAGACCTTCATCTAGTGTGTAACCACATTATAGTCACCAAAAACCAACAATTTTTTCACCTCCATGTATGCTTCCAGTTTCATTAAGATCATTAGATCCATCAACTCAACATAGTTATTAGTACTGCACCCAATCTTGCATTGAAATTAAGGAGAAGAGAATCATTTATAAATAAGGTACCCCCTGCATTACAAAGGGTATGTTTCTCTTGGCTAGCACCATAAAAGTCGCCCCAATTTATCAATTCATGGTTTCTTCCATATCCTGGGTTTTTGTATCTTTTCATGTCTTTTTATGCTTCCAAACACTGACCTGATAATATATGCACATTTAAATGGAGGAATGTATCTCTCCTAAAATATATCAACATTTCAAGCTAACTATATGCTCTAAGAAACCACAATAGGAAGAGCTCTAAAACATTTAAGTTCTTTATTCCGAGTCTAGTTCTTCAAAGCCTCCTCCATATTCTGCACTTTTCACCCATCCCTACAATTTTTTAGTTACTTCATCTCTTCCCATACCTTACCTGCATATTTAGAATTTTTAATAAATGATCAACTAGTTCTCTTTCCATCTTACATAGTGTACACCACCCTGGACCATTCTTGATGCATTTTTGAAGTATTTTCCAATTTACTATTTTTTTCCAAATAAATAATGACATCTAAACCTTTGAATTTGGATGAGCATAATACTTCCATGTAATCTTTCACCTCTAGGCCTCCTCTTCGTAGGTTGTATCTACAAACTTTTCTTTGTACCCTAACATAGGAGTATATTCCCCCAAGGAAGGGTTCCTTGAGTATAACAAAACATCCTCCTTGCTTATTCTCATATGAATCTTCTTATGTTGATCCAAAAATACCTTCTAGTGGCGTATTTCCATCTTTTTTGAACCAAACTCCTTTCCTTTCATCCATATTTGCTACAAAATTGAGGCAGATATTGCATCAAATCCCTAACCTAGGGTATGAATTCCTTGACGTTGCAAAGTAACAATCAAATCCAATGGTAATATGTATGATTCTCCATATTAAACCTATGGATTAGCCCCTATTCTGATCTGATCCCCTTTTCCAACTCCCCATACTAACCCTACACCTACCAAAGTGAAATTCAGTGCCAATGATTTCTAGACTATAGACCCATTTTGGATAGTGTTGTTTTCCTTCCTATCTCATTAATCCATGTTAAGGTGTTCAATGTGCTTTTGGTATATTACCTGCCTCTAGAGTCCCTATTTGGAAATAATATTCCATGGACCTTTGGTAGCTATAAATTTTCCAGATAAGTGAATGTATTTGAAATCCCAACTTCTAGTTTCTTTTGGTTTAGACAAGGACTAGCATTTGAAATTATGCACTTTGTATAGATTGGGGTGGGATACTAAGAAAAAAATTTTAATATCCAAAGGTGATAAAAATCAAGTACATTCTATTGAAAAGTAGTCTAAAGATGAGTGCTTGTTATGAATGAATACTGGTAAAGTGCTCTCTTAGAAATTAGAATAAACAATATACTTGTTAACACTAGAAACTTGAACCATGCAAGTTTATTTTAAAAATTAGACCTTTTCCATTTGTTCTAGTATTTCCATGAGATAAGTATTAGTTGGGATGTGGAAATGCTGTTTTTATAGCCTACATACGGTAATTTGTGCACATTATGGACTTCAAATTTCAATATAGTGTGGCCAACCTTAACAAAGGTTCATACCCAATTTCACTATAAATATCACTCCAAATTTTATTGTTAATCTTATGTTATTATCTAATTTCCTTAGTGATGTAAACCTACTTCATCGAAGTCAATAGATGTTAGGAGCTTCATTAGTTAGATCCTCTACATTTCATAAATTCAACATTTGTGGTTGACATTAATTGTGTTCCTTCCATTCCTAGATTACCACTATCAGCATGGTGGAGTTTGTTAGTGTTATTTTTTTTTGTGAACTTGAACGAAGCACTACACAAAAAGTCCCCAATGCAAGGATTTCAGGAAGACATAACTTCTACAGAGCAATGACCAAAAAAATTGACATCTATAGTTTTGGAGTCATGATCTTGGAGTTGGTGACGGGAAGACAACCAATAGATCGAGAAATTGGAGGGTGTGCAATAAATAGAGAAAAATAATGGATTTCTTGAAGTGTTGTATCTTGAGTTTGTGGACTTCTTCAATGAGGAAATGACCATGGTTCTAAAAGTAGGAATCCTTTGCATAAGCACCTTTCCCATCAGTTGGCCAACAATGAAGAGAGTCGTACATTTTCTATAGGAAGCCAATACCTAGCATAAGGCCAAGGCAACTACCAAGGATGAAAAATAGTCTCTTCACTAGTATGTGGAACGCACAATTTTCATTGTATAGGCAAGATGGTAATTGTATTTGGCATATAATTTTCTTCTTTACATGGCCTCCATATTTACTTCCACTTTGTAGCTTCTAAGTTTGTTTAGAGTTTGTTCATGCATAATATTTTGAATCTAACCTAATACTAATAGCCAAAATAGAAGCTTGCCTCTGTAACTCTTTGGGCATCATTCCCCATGACAATCCAATGGTTAGAGGGTGAATCTATCTACCCAGTCGTGGGCCATTGTGTTGTTGTTTTTTTTATAAATATATCCTCCAAGTTAATAATTGTGGTGGGTTGGCTAAGACATAGAATTTTATCCCTATTAAACACCATGATGAGAGCATAAATCGATACCATTTTCATTATTATATATGTTCGTGTCTTATTGTTGATCTCCTCTCACTCTACTCTCCTTGGGCATAATAATTTAATTGTAAACCAAAACACTAAAGCTTTCAATGTAATATAGGTGGAAATCAAGATGATTTTAGTGGTTGTTGCGTGAGATTCTCATTATCCTATTCTCATAAATGGTTATTTCGTAGAATTTTGATTATGGCCTCTGGCCATTTTAAAATCGTATTGTAACATGAAAATTATCATTATTTACGTGTTTTAAACACTCCTTGGATTAAATCCCAATCAGTGTGTATTTAACCATTATCCATATTAAATCATGACATGACAGGAAAACAAAATTGTAACAGAAAAATCATGTTCCTTCTTGAAATTATAAACGTATTTAATCATTAGTAGTTTTGGTAAATATTAAGTATTTAATCATGAATAGTTTTGGTAAATAATAGGTATCATAGAGGAAATTAATCAATTGAGTTATTGTCTTGTTATTATGTATATTGAATATCATATTTATTCTTATTTTATTTTATTATGTATATTGAACATGTTATTTCTAGCAACTTTTGATCTTCCTAGATCTTCTATTCCTTTGGTGTATCTTTGCACCTTTAAGGGAAATTGCTAGTTTAAAGTATAATTCTTTAAAGAGTGCTAGCTCAATGGAAGAGCACCTGCTTTACAAATAGGAGTTTGGTGGTTCGATTCCATTGTGCCTTGATATTCATAGGGAATGGTGGCGATCAGTTTTTAGTGATGGATGTTATTTTGACCATCACCAATGAGCTTATGGTGCCATTTTTCAACCCTCACCAAAATATGAAATGGTGACGGTCAACGAACGCCACCATATATGTGTATCAATAGTGACGACCATGAAAGTTCCATCACCATAAATCGTTGTTGTTGATATGAAATGGTGAGGGTCATTGTTTTTCATTATAGTCATTATTCGTGACAGACCTTGATGTCACCAATGAGCTTACCATGAAATTTCTTGACCCTCACCAAAAATGAAATGGTAACGGTCAATGAACATCATCGTATATATGCACCAATAGTGACAGCCATGAAAGGTCCATCACAAAACATTGTTGTTGTTCATATGAAATGGTGATGGTCACTATCCGTCATTATAATCAATATTCGTGACGGACCTTGAATGTCACCGCAACACATACTTTCAGCGACGCCACCTTTGGTGATGTTCAGTTTTTTAGTGACAAAGGCTATTTGTCTGTCACCATTTCTCATATGAAATGGTGACAATCACTATCTGTCATTATAAATCATTATTTGTGATGGATCTTGAATGTCACCACAACACCTATACTTTTGGTGATGTTCAATTTTTGGTGACGAATGCTCTTTTGACCCTCACCAATGAGCTTATGGTGACATTTTTCGCCTCTCACCAATGTCCTTTTTTCTTGTAGTGGAGGTGTCTCGGTTTAGGGCCTAATGATCCAGGATTGGATTGTGGTAAAGCTTGAGAGGTAGGGAGACAGAAAATTCTTCAAGGATAGTGATGGATTCTGGATGGCATTCCAAGTTCAGTTTGGTTTTGTGATCAGAGCGTTGATTTGGTGAAATCATGATATGGTGAGGGTGGAGGTGATTTAACTTCTAGATTCCCTTGGTTTTTTTTTTGTAGGTTTATCCATGAGATACCACATTCATGATTGGAATATGGCATGGGGGTTATTGGCTAAAGAGAGATTTGGCTCAGGCATGTCTATGCTCGGGTGGTAGGTGGAAGTCCTGAACCTAGTTGGTTATTTCCTACATTTAATGGAAGCTAAGTTCTCTTGTTTTTACAATTATTAATGTGTGGATTTAATGGTTGTTATCTCTCTATTATTTCGATGGTTTCATTTTTTTTATAAACATGTTTAAATTAATAGTTCATGTTAGGGTTATTTCATATATTTACTTGTAATTGTTAAAACGATGGTTGCAAGACCTAATTAGTGTCATATTTGTTCAAGGAAGAGGGTGTTGATCCTTCTTGTAATGTTTCATAAGAGTATTTAGTCAATAATGATTTGTCGTGTATCCTATACCTATGGATTTCATTCATGCCAAGTGTTTGACATAATCTCAGTCCCGGTTGGGATGGTGAGGCCTAGTCCTCGAGTCATTTTTTAGTTATTTGGAATTGACGTCATGTGATTAATTATTTCTAAAAGCTATAGGAAGTTATGGGTAGTGTCTGATATTCTAGGCTAAAAAAATTCCTTAAATCCCGCGGAAGCATGCATAAGTTTGGGAAATTGATTCAGTGGACACGCTCCCATGTTGTGTGTGCATCCATAGCCTCCCAGATGCACCCTTTCCCACATCAAGGGAGCATCATGGGGTTTTATTTAGCAAAAATCAGTGGTACCCAGGGGCAAGTTAGCTTGATGACTGGGATAACCTCTAGGGATCCTGTAGCAGGTGTTGGGAGTCTTTGTTATTATTTTCCACATTGATTGGAATTCCTTGAAGTCACCAAGAAGGTTGAGTCTGCTCTTAACTACCCTCATCTCATGTTTACCTCATGTTGGCGCTCTACCAAGTCTCCGAGGCTGAGAAGAGACCGGAAAAGGTAACCACAGACTAAGCTCTCTCCAAGTAGCTAGCCCTACTAGGCAGGAGAGGGCTCTCTCCAAGGGATCACAGCCAAGAGGGCTTGATCAATTAGGTTTTAGGCTAGGTATAGTAGCTCTAGGGTTTTGATTGGTTGATTTGGGTCCTGGATGAGTGAATTAGGTAAAAAAGGAAACTAGATCAGGGAAAAAGGACAGCAATTGAAGACAAATGATTTGGAAAGGTAGGTAGTTACTTTAACAATTTAAGGAGGTTTTATGGAGTGAATTACATGGGTGAGGTGATAAAAATAGCATGACATAAGTGAATTATTTTTAAACTGAAGAAATGAAACAATTTTATGATGATTCTCCCAAAACAGAGCATTAAAATGAATTCTTCTTATCTCACTTAAGAATCAACCATATTATATAAATTATATGATCATGGAAATTAAAAAAAATTCACACATATGTAAACATAAGAATAAACTATGTCAAAATACATTACCATAGGAATCCCACCAAAATAGTTGCAACTCTGTCAATAAATTCCTGCCAAAAGTCCGATACAATAGTGTTCTTTGATTAATACAAAAACATTAAACCCTTGTAATGAGAAATAAGGTCGAAGATATAGGCCAAAAAAAACTTCTTCTACTCTCAAGGGTCGAATCCCTGACTTGTGGATCTAATCCCCAAAAATCTCAACCGAAAACACAAAGACTAGGGAGGTCAACAAACTCATCCTAACTTTGGTGAAATTGATTCATTCATCCCCAAATACACTTTTACCTAATGTATTTACCCTATAGTAACTAAAATTAACTTAATTACCTTTACATCAGTAAAATTCATGAATTCTTTGACCAAACTAAGAAAATCTGGAAATTTTGGAAAAAATCAACAAACTGGCAAAAACGCAGTGCCTAAAGCAAGAGCGTAGTGCCAACTTCAAGGCTCAATTTGAAAGAATTCCTGAAGTCCAAATTGAGCTCATTATATCTCATTGGAAATATGCTCCTGTCTAGTTTAAGGCCTCCAAAAGTGCAATCTCCCAACATTTCTCCAAAGCACAGCGCCAGCCTGAAAATAGGGGCTGAAAGGTGATTTTTTAGGTGTTTTTGGCCATTTATCCTTGCCATATTGTCCAATTTTTGAGTGAAAATAGTCATAAGTGAATGAAAATGGCCTTCAAAATCCAATGGTGGTGGTCATTTTTCATTTGGAGGCTCCTAGAGAAAGCAAAACGTCCTAGGCGTTGTGCTTTTGATAAGCTCACTGTGCTGAATTTCAGTGAAAATTTGTCAAAATGGAGAAAATTACAAAAATTTTCCCAAAAACTCTCAAAATTGGTAGATAGAGTGCTAATGAAGTGTCTTAAGCAATTAAGGAAGTATCAGAAAGAATTTCAAGTGTTGGGTGCAGGAATTACACTTAAGTAAAAATCCTCAACACTTAATTGTCAACCCGGGGGATTCGTAAACTTAGAGACAAAGCACAGGAAATGCCAGAGATGGTATGAATATTTCTAATATCAAATCCTACTTTTGAAAAGAAGAATTGCATAATCAGACTTTAGAGAAGAAAGAGGAAACTCAAACCATCAAAACAATCTGAGGCTAGAACAAGAAGAAATGTACTTGCAAAAGAGATTCATAAATAAAGAGGAGCAATCACTCTAGCTAAATGTTGATTAGCTACTGAGAATGGGTTTCCTTCAGCAAAGACACCTTAGCAGTTTTCAACAAATGTGCCCCTTCAATCCTGCATATGTAAAGATATCCTTCTTGCGAAAATCGATCTTGCACTAGTGTAGGAACAACGATTTATGCAGAAAATGTAAAGTAATGTTTTTACTTAAAAAAATGCTTTTCTTCGTGAAAGGGCTTTGAAATTTCTTAAGTCTGCAGAACTCAGATCCAATACCAAGAAACTGGTTCTTGTACTCTATCCGAGCTTCTTGCACTTTAACTTTTGGTCCTTGAAATCAATGATTCATTACTGCAGTGTGATAAAACCAAATCATATATCAGTAACGATGAATATCTGTAGAAAATAAGAAAGAAATATTTTTAATTAAGATATGACTGAAAGTAAGAAAGCTGTTAGAAGTAAGCTAGAAAGGCTTGTTGCATCATATTATCCAGCGCTGGTGCGAGAACAATTCTCTTGCTTGCACCAAGGAGAAACCAAACCAATGTGCAGAAAATAAATAGCACACCAACATGCACTGGTGCAGGAATGAACCAGGCAGAGGAAATAAACCAAATCGTGCAGAAAATGAATAGTACACCAACGTGCACTAGGGAAAGTAGCTCCTCCTGCTTGAACCAGGCAAGGGAAAGAAATCAACCGTGGAAAAAGTAACATAACTACTTCACGCAACAGATCTGCTTCCACTCAAATAGAAATTCAAATACTGCAAATTAAATCACACTTGACAGTTTAAAACATAAATTAAAATAACAACAAGGAGGGAGAACGTGTTGGATTGGTTGGGCCCTTAGCCAACCAGTGTGTTTCCCTTTCAAACGAGAACGCTACTCAGAATTAACTCATCAACTATTTAAGCCAAATGATAAAATGTACAAAACATGAGGCAGAACTCTTCTTATTAGATCCTTAAAGCAATTAGTACATGCGTGATTACATATCCAACCCAGATTTGGGTGATAACACAAGACAGTCCTGTTACCACCTCCTAGTTCTATTCTCTGATCTATTCAATTCTTAAAAACATTCAACTATTTGTCCTATTTACATTTTTGCTTATATAGATCCTTTTGGCTTTAGGCCAAAAGGATCATTTACCATTACATAGCCAATTACAGAAATCATTATAACAAATTACATAACCGATTGTAGAATAAGCTTTTGGCCTTCAAAATTAAATCACTTTTAACAAAATAGACCGTGGCTATCTCCAGCTGTTCGTCTCTCTTAAGTCCGATCTCAGCTACTCTCGATTTACCTGCTGTCATAGCTAGGACTCGACTGCCTTCGGATGTATCCTCATTGATCGTATACAAAATAGGTGGCAACCCAAGTGATCCAGATTCACTGCCAAGATTCACGGTGCTGGTGTTGGTGCGGGATCTGTTTTGCACTAAAAATTAGCGATCAAGATAAGTGATCATCTATTAAATAGCATAGGAGGTAACGATAAGTTACGAAAGTAATTCTAAGTAAGAAATCACTTAATAGGTAGTTAATAAATGGTAAGATGAGTTTAAAATGTAAAGTATGAAGTTTATGCAAAATGTGTCATCGTTCTCGCACTAGTGCAGGATGAGGGCACATAAGATAGGTAAAAAAGGGTAAATGATTATAATTTGGGAAGGGAAGAATGGTAAAAAAAGAACGCAATTTAGGGGAATAACATCCTCCCATCCCTAAAATTTTGTGTGTCCTCACACAAATTTTTCACCTCTGCAGAAAACCAAATTTTTTGAATACTCCAACTCAGTCCTGTTCCGGCATGTTGTCCTCAGGTTGCACTGTATTGGCCTTCTTCCTCTTGATATGCCTTAACTTCTTTGAAACCTTTTTTAACCACCTGAAACAACATCCAACCCAATATTTCCAAACTTTAACCTCACTTTTCTTTTGTTTGAGCTCTGCCATCAATTCTCCTCTGCTTTGTTCCTTCTCCTCTTGTGCTTTGGTCACAAGCCGCTCCAAGTTTTGTACTTGGAGTTCTAATTCTGCTATGCGAGCAATAGGAGTCACCAACTCTTTTCCTTCCTCTATCTCAACAGGGGCTGTCACTAGCTCCGGAACTTCTATATCTACCATGGTTGCATCAAGGAACTCTTCTTCCTGCAGTCCTTCTTTTTCCAGTTCCTCTTTCTTAGGTTCTTCTTCTGGTTCATCTTCATCTAGTTCCTCGTCTAATTTTTCTTCCTCTTCTTTTGGTTCTTCTTCCTCTTCCAGGTCTTCTTCCTCGGGTTCATCTTCCTCAGGTGCTTCCTCCTTAGGTTCATCTTCCTCAGGTGCTTCTGCGTCCTCCTTTTCTTCATCTCCTCCTTCAATTTTTGGTTCTTCTTCTCGGGCCGCGACTTCTTATTGTACCGGTGCAGGATGGGGTTCCATACCCTATGGGGGTTGTGGTTCTTTTTCTACATCCAAAAATTTCCTCTTATTTTGGGTCTTTCTAATAAGATTTTTCAGTGGAAAATCGTCCCCAATTTGTGCAATATTCGCCGCATATGTAAGAACCGACAGCCTGTCGTGCTCAGAGGCATGTGCCTGTGTAGAAGGTGTTTCTCCATCAAGTGCACCGGCTATTTCCTTAGTGGAATATGAAGCTTTCCCTTCTATTTTTTTCTCTATCTACCTCTTTTTCACACTACTGCGAGAAGAACTTCCCTTTCTGCTTCTCTTCAAGCCCTTGCTTGTACTAGGGACCTGTGTCTTCTCTTCCTCTTTCGAGTTCATGTGCAGCTATTTTAACAGCTCTTCCCATGTCATACCTTTGCTTTATAACTGTTTTAAGACCAGGATTTTTATCAGGCCATGGTGGTATAATCGTGCATCGGCCTGGTCCTCCCTTCCATCCTGTACACTTCTAGCCATTTTCTCCAAACTTTTGAGCAAAAAGTAGGGGAAGTTCATCCTCCAACAGATGTGTCGGCCTCCTTCAAAATGTTTTAGTAGTCTGAAATGATACACCAGGGTACAGGTGTATCTCCCTTCGCAGGTCACAAATTTCTACAAAACAAACAGGAGATCCTGCCATTGACCTAGCAGGGCTTTGCGCGGAACTCCGCATTTCCAATTGACCTCCATCTTTTTATCCATGAAAAAACACTTCCATCGTTTACCTTCCAGCGTCTGGTTCTTGAACCATTCCACTCCCGTATTCTCCAGACCTGTTTCTACTACTAAAAATTTCTTCGTGACTCTGAACTTGAGCAGCCCAATCCTCACTTGGCCGTTTTTAAAGCATCTTGCAAATTGTAAGGCGATGGCCCTGTCATACCCATCAAACTTCTGTAGGAACTGTAGAAATCCTGACTCCCACAACATGTAGAAATTATATAACTGATATGTTATATGTCTAATATTCTCCTGATCATACACTATTTTACTTCATGCACAATACAGAATCTATTCCCCTCATTGATCATCACATGCGGAAATTAACACAATTGCAATGCACACATGAAACGATAAAAATTCACACACATTAACACAGTGTCTTTCACGGGAAAGACTAAAGCTAAAAACCCCAACTATTTGTATATAATATATCTCATAGAGATCATGTAACAATCATAATACAAATCTTATCACAAGCTCTCAGTATAATCCAATCGCTACACACTAATCAGGTCCGATCCAGCAAATCCATGCACCGATCTCTACCACCTGCTAGCTTGCCTCTACTGCGCAATACATTCTGAAGAATGGCTCTAAATGAACTCGAATCCACCTAGCTTGCACTACACAATCCTCATTGGCATCTCCAATAAGTGTTGGATGCAATCAATGCATCACTATAGTCACAACTGATAGTCATCTTTCCCTTTCACCTATCTCTCTACTGGTCTCCACTGAAACTGTCCATGCACTGTAGTTAACTGATGTATTCTTCAGTTGATTAAGGAGTTAATATTTTTGAATTAATTAATAATTAATTCACACCACTCTCACTATTGTATCAATCAGTTAGACTAGATACAACTAGCTCAACTGTGTCTAACTGAGTTAAACTGAACACAACTCCACCAACTACTTCTACAACTCCACCAAACTCTATCACTTGAGTTCTAACTGAAGTCCTCCATGCAATAGCTCCACTAAACCCTTAGAAATAGTGCAATTCCTTCTATTAGCTACTGTGCCACATCTGTGCACTTAACTGAAGTGCTCCAAGAGAATAAGATAATGTTTAGAGTCCAAATATTATTAAGAGCTAATAATATTCGACATATCTATTTTTAGACTGGCAATCTAAAAATAGATTCTGCCCAATATGTCTAAAAATAAAAGTCCATCTATTTTTCCAACTTGACCAACCATCCACAAATAGCATCCTACAACTCATAGAATATGATCGACATGTCTAAAAATAGACTTTGCACCAAAAATAGCTTGCGGGCCCACTTAGTGAAGGCCACTTCTTTTCACTAAGCTCATCATCTTGTTGCAATCTCAACATCCAACAGAATCCTTCGAAATTTTTCTATCTTTGAAATAATATAACTGATATGTTATATGTCTAAGATTCTCCTGATCATACGCTATTTGACTTCATGCACAATACAGAATCTATTCCACTCATTGATCATCACATGCGGAAATTAACACAATTGCAATGCACACATGAAACCATACAAATTCACACACATTAGCACAATGTTTTTCATGGGAAAGCCTGAAGCTAAAAACCCCAACTATCTGTATATAATATATGTCATAGAGATCATGTAACAATCATAATACAAAGCTTATCACGAGCTCTCAGTATAATCCAATCGCTACACACTAATCAGGTCTGATCTAGCAAATCCATGCACCGATATCTGCCACCTGCTAGCCTACCTCTACTGTGAAATCCCTGCTAAAGAATGGCTCTAAATGAACTCGAATCCACCTGGCTTTCACTGCGAAATCCTCATTTGCATCTCCACTAAGTGTTGGATGCAATCAATGCATCACTATAGTCACAACTGATAGACGTCTTTCCCTTTCACCTATCTCTCCACTGGTCTCCACTGAAACTGTCCATGCACTGTAGTTAACTAATGTATTCTTCATTTGATTAATGATTTAATATTTTTTAATTAATTAATAATTAATTCACACCACTCTCACTAGTTTATCAATCAGTTAGACTAGATACAACTAGCTCAACTGTGTCTAACTGAGTCAAACTGAACACAACTCCACCAACTACTTCTACAACTCCACCAAACTCTGTCACATGAGTTCTAAATAAATTCCTATATGAAATAGCTCCACTAAACCCTCAGGAATAGCGTAATTCCTTCTGTCAGCTACTGTGCCACATCTATGCACTTAACTGAAGTGCTCCAAGAGAATAAGATAATGTTTAGAGTCCAAATATTATTAAGAGCTAATAGTATTCGACATATCTATTTTTAGACTGGAAATCTAAAAATAGATTCCACCCAATATGTATAAAAATATAATTCCATATATTTTTCCAACTTGACCAACCATCCACAAATAGCATCCTGCAACTCATAGAATATGATCGACATGTCTAAAAATAGACAGTCTAAAAATAGACTTTGCGCCAAAAATAGCCTGCGGGCCCACTTAGTGAAGGAAACTTCTTTTCACTAAGCTCATCATCTTGTTGCAATCTCAACATTCCCTCTCAACAAGATAGGGATTATCTGCCACCCCGATCCTGCCTCTATGGTATTCAAATTTTCTCCCGGTGAGCGCCTTCGTCAAGATATCAGCATCCTGATTCTCTGTAGGAATGTAAGAAAGTAACATGATCTTCTGCTACACACAATATCTGATATGATGGTACCAGATGTCAATATGTTTAGATCTATCATGAAATACTGGATTAACTGAGATTTTAATGCAACTTTGATTATCACAATATATCACATTAGGATCTAAGTGTGAACTGAACAACCCGACCAGGATCTTCCTCATCCATATAGCCTCGCATGCAGCCAAACTTGCTACCATGTACTCGGCCTCCGCTGAACTTAGTGCCATGGATCTCTATTTCCTGCTGTACCAAGAAACTACTGTAGACCCGATACTGAAAATCCCTCCAGATGTTCTCTTTCTATCCATTGGGCTCCCTGCCAAATCTGCATCCGTGAAGCCATGCAGCCTCAACTCATCCGACTGTCTGTACCACAGTCCATATCCTGATGTGCCTCTAAGATACCTCAAAAAATGCTTCCCCACCTTCCAAAAGAGCTTGGTAGGCTTAACCATAGCTTGTGAAAGCTGGTTAACAACATAGCGTATGTTCGGTCGTGTATTGACTAGATACATGAGCAAACCAACCAACTGTTGATAAACAGTGGCATCCACTACCTCTGCCAATGTAGCATCCTCTTTCCTCCAACCACCAGGAAGAAGTGTTGATAGGCTTCCAACCTTTCATGTTCAAATTCTCCAGTATCTCCCGGACATACTTTCCTTGAGACACAAATAGTCCACCCTTCTGCTACCAAATTTCCAATCCCAGGAAATAATGAAGGAGGCCCAAGTCCTTCATCTCAAACTCCTTTGCAAGATCGGCCTTGCATGAGAGTATCAAATGTTCATCACTGGTCAATATCAAATCATCTACATAAAGTACAATGATCAGCAACTTACCCTCAACCACAATCTGCTACAGGTTGGGATCCGCCTCACTCTTGGTAAAACCAAGTCCAGTGAAATAACTATCTATCCGTGTGTACCAAGCACGAGGTGCTTGTTTCAGCCCATACAACAGTCTTTTGAGCCTGCACACATGCGACTCACTGCTGAAGATTTCGAAACCTTCTGGCTGCTCTATGTACACCTCCTCCTTAATGACTCCATTGAGGAACGCAATCTTCACATCCATCTGATGAATGTGCAAACCCATCTTCGCTGAGAGAGCAAGGATGCTACGTATGGAAGAATACCTTGTGACAGTTGCAAAGGTTTCTTCATAGTCGATCCCCTCAATTTATGAGAAGCCATGGGAAAAAAATCTTGCCTTGTACTTCTCGACGCTCCCATCAGCATCTTGCTTCACTTTTTATATTCATCTCGAACCTACCATTGATTTCCCTTCCAGCCTTGGGACAATCTCCCATGCATTGTTTTTGAAAATCGAATCATACTCTTCCACCATGGAATTTACCCATTCAGGGTCCTCCACAGCTTCCTCAAAAGAGGATGGCTCTGTCACAATACACTTTCTCATCAGAGCCATGTATCCAGTATATCGGTCAGGTGAATGTCTCTGTCTGCGCTGTGATGTAGGTGCTCCTATAATATTCTCTGCATCAATATTCAGTCGCTCAAATTCTGTAGTGCGCTTCCGCCCTCTGATGTTTGGCGCTGCATGAGTGGTTTCTTCCACTCCATGAACCTCCTCTTGTGGCTGTTCCACATCCTGAGGCTCATCCTTAGGAACTAATAGCTCCTCATCTGCATGCAATTGTATCTCCCTCTCAAGCGAACACTTCATGGCTTTCTCCTCATGAAATTTGATATCCCATCACACAACAGTCTTCCGACTGTCTGGAAAATACACATGACAGTTGTGGGGTGTTTTTGTGTACCCCACAAATATTCCAACCTCTGCGGTCGGCTCCAACTTCTTCCTGGCATCCTTCATCACATGAATGTAAATAGATGAGCCAAAAATAATCAAATGATAAATATCAGGCTTCTTACCATAAAACGCCTCTTCAGGTGTACTCATGCCAAGTACAGTATGAGGACAACGGTTTTTCACATAAACCGCAGTGTTGCATGTCTCAGCCCACAAGTGTATGGGAAGGCCCTAATCATGCAACATCGCCCGTGCAGCACCCATGATCATTCTATTCTTTAGCTCTGTGACCCCATTCTGCTATGGGTTATGAGGCGATATGAGCTCTCTTCGAATTCCTTCTACACTGCAAAATTCCTTGAATTTTCCAGAGATGAATTCACCACCATTATCGCTCCTTATAGCCTTCACCTGCTTCCCCGACTCTTTCTCCACTAGTGCCTTGAACTCACAGAACTTTGACAATGTCTCACTCTTCCTCTGCATGAAGAAGATCCAACACTTATGAGAAAAGTCATCAACAAATATCACATAATACCTGTGCTTTGTTGTTGAAGCTACTACAAAAGGTCCACACACATCTATGTGAATTCTCTCAAGGATCGTTGTGGCACGACTATCCTTCTCATGAAAGGTGGCTTTCACAAATTTTCCCAAAGTACATCCCTTGCACTGATCTGACTGCACAAGTGTACCCTTGGGAAGCTCGGTAGAAATCTGTTGCAAAATTTTCAAAGTGCCATGGTGAAGATGGCCCAATCTCCTATGTCACAATTCGCCCTCATCCCGTCTCACCACTCCTTTTGCCTTGCCTGCCATTGCTGCGTAGCCATCTAACTGCAATTGATAAAGGTTCTTAACTCAAACCCCTATCCTCTGAGTTTCACCAGTTGCCTTACTGCACAGGAAATCTTTTCCCTCACTAAAGACAACATCATATCCCTTGTCTTCCAACATAGCCACAGAGATCAAATTCTTCTTCAATCCTGGAACATGCATGACATCCTTCAATATGAAAGGTTTACCAGACTCCCTCTCAAATGAAATGGTCCCAATACCAGTTGCACTGTATCTACCATCATCGCCCATCTCGATGTGCACTCCAAGATCCTTCTCATCCAGATCACTGAACAAATCTTTGTCTCCGGTCATGTGAAAAGACGCACCATTGTCAAGAAACCACACTAATCCCATCACACTTGAAACCAAGCATGCAATCAGCGAAAAATCCAGCTCAAAATGTGAGGCTAAGGCCTCTCCAGCTGCAAATCCAGCAGCCTGCTTATTTTTCTTCTTTTGTGGACAATTAGTGGCGTAATGTCCGTGTTGGTGACAGTGAAAGCACTTCACCTTGGACATGTCCTGCTTCTTTCCTTTCACACCAGATTGAGAAGGATTTTTCTTTCCCTTCCCTTTCCTTGCTTTGGCAACCAAAGCACAATTTTCTTCATCTTCATTCTTCAATGAAGATCCATCCCTGGTACTTCGCCTTATCTCCTCCTGCACAAGATCCGACCAAAGTCGCTCCCATCCCGGCAGTTTCTCCTGACCATTGACAGAGTCCTCATAGGAATTCCAAATCTTTGGAAGCCCAAGGAGAGCCAAGCTCACCAAGTCCTCTTCATCTAAAGTAACCCCCACACTTCCCAGCTCATCCCTGCACTAGAAAAACTTTTTGAGGTACTTGGGTATACTTTCGCCCTTCTCCATTTTTATTTTCCTGAACTTGTCTCTAAGCGCTAACTTCTTCTGGTCGCTTTTGCTTTGGAAAAATTTTGTCAAAGCTTTCCACATCAAGAATGGAGAAGCTTTACCATGAAGGCTAGAAACTATGTGATCCTTCACACCTTCCAACAGAATCCTTCAACATTTTTCTATCTTCTTTTGCCTTGCGTCAAGTGCGGTAGCATCGTCAGAAGCAGGTTTTGGAATTTCTGCATCTATGAACTCCTTCAAACCATTCTCCTCAAGCACTGCATCCATCCTGACCTTCCATGAAATATGATTCGAGCTTCCCTCAAGGGCATACTCCAATCGCAATCCGTTGAAAGACATCTCAACTTCAACACCAAAAAAACACTGCTGCAAATTCGAATTCCACCAGCACAAAACTCAACCGCTTCAATAATTGCAATCTGCTCCAATGATCAATATCACTCTGATACCATGTAGAAATTATATAGCTGATATGTTATATGTCTAATATTCTTCTGATCATACACTATTTGACTTCATGCACAATACAAAATCTATTCCACTCATTGATCATCACATGCAGAAATTAACACAATTGTAATGAACACATGAAACCATAAAAATTCACACACATTAACACAGTGTTTTTCACGGGAAAGCCTGAATCTAAAAAACCAAACTATCTGTATATAATATATGTCATAGATATCATGCAACAATCATAATACAAAGCTTATCTTAAGCTCTCAGTATAATCCAATCGCTACACAACAATGGAAGACAGCTGCGAAATTCGGCATTTTGCTCAATCTTGCTGAGAGACAGGGGTTCATTTCGGATGGGCAGTATTGCTGCTATCGGCTATGAATGATGAGTTCTGAGGCATGCATGCAACACCGAGGGATAAACTTTGATAAGTAAGGATTTAATGGTTTTTTCATCGTGTCTCTGATTTACCTGCCATAGGTACTCATCATTTCTGGTCAGGCTCAATTGGTATGCGTGACGACAGTTTAACAGTTATGTACAATAATGTAGAGATGTTTGGAATGAAGGTAGAAGTGGGGGGAGTTACGAGTGAAGGACATTTCACATTATGGCTGAATGGGGTGGATTATATGCAAATAACGATTACACGATTTCACATTCCTTCATAATTATAAAAAAACTTATCATTCATTTAAAAAGATCATGATTCCTATTTAAAAAAACTTTGTACTTTCAACTAATTTCCTCCTAAGTAATATAATAGCGTAACCGCTTATCAATGATATGAAGAACATCATATAACTTTTCATCATGAATACTTTCTTATGTCATATGATAATTTGTACTGCTACTGATAAGGTGTATGCTTTTATTGATCTTTGCACTGCATAAATCACATCATTATGCTGGTAGTTTTCTACTCATATCATATAGGACAATATGCTTACACTAGTGCAAGCATAATGTTAAGACAAAGAATTAAAACATAGGCTAGATTTCACATGATTTCTTTAACTTATTCTAAATTTTGCTTCGCCCTTTGATGCTTTAGAGCACAACCTTCTCCTCTTTATATGTAAGATCCTGCAATGAACTTCATGAGGGAATAAAGAAGCGGGAAAAGGAAATTTTAGAATGGGAAGGAATTTTGTCACAAGGATTCCAGGAAAGTACCAAAAGAGGGAAAATAGAAGTGGGATAGGGGAAAAAATTTCAGGGTTAAAGTGGGATTTCTTCGAAGCGGATAGGGTGAATTTAGAAGAATATGGGAAGGTTAATTATATTGGGATTATGAGAAGAAAGATGAGGGAAAATTATGAAATGGGATATGAAGAAAGGAAAAAAAATTTCTGGAAGGTCTGCCTGCACTAGTGCAAGAAAAAATAACTGCAGCGAGAATTAAGCATTACTTGGAAAAAATATCCATGCTAATTACCCCAATTGTATAAAGGTTGGTTCTGCTGAACCTGATTTTACTTTGGTGATTACTAGCATATCTAAATATCAAGCAACATTCTCTTTTTATTAGAAATTTTTGATCTTCCTACCAGCAAGTTGGTTTTCAGGTTGATCCTTCTACAATCATGTCAACAAACTGATTTTCATAATTACAGGAAATTATTTTTTCTTACTTTTTTTTTTTTTTTTTTTTGTTAATTTTTTTTCGAAGAAGAGGGATTCAAATTTTCAAGAGGTTGGTATTACCATTTACCACTACTGTTCCAAATTGCTGCTGAACTTGCTGTGCAAAATATTTCTTGGCAAGTGGTTGAAAATATTTCTTTAATCTATGTCCATTTACCAAGAATATTGTATCCTGTCCATCAATAGTTTTGACTTCTACAGCTCCATTCTCAAATACTTGGATTACTTCATATGGTCCCATCCAACGTGTATGGAATTTCCCTTTAAAAATTTTAAATCTAGAATCATAAAGGAGTACCCAATCACCTGGTTGGAACTACTTTTTCTGAATGGACTTGTCATGCCACCTTTTCTGTTGCTGCTGGATTAATATGTTTTGCTGAAAAACATCTCTACGAAATTCATCTAACTCATTTAACTGAAGAAGATGTTGTTGTTGTGCCTCAAAGAGATCAAGTCCTAGATGAACTGCAGTTCTGAAAGTCTTGATCTGGAACTCAATCGGTAACAGAACCTGTTTGCCATATACCGACTCATATGGTGTGTGCCCCATACTATTTCTCCAAGTGGTTTTGTATGCCCACAAAGCTTCTGGTAATCTTTCATGCCAATGACTTTTCGATGCATATTCACCGTCTTTGTGAGAATGGACTCGATCACCTTGTTTGTAGACTCCACCTGGCCATTTGCTTGTAGGTGATACAGTGTAGACTTCCGGTGCTGGATCTTGTATTGATCCATCAATCCCTGTACCAGATTAGAAATAAACTGTGGACCATTGTCAGAAACAATTTCTCTAGGCACACCAAATCTAGTAAAGATTTCAGAAAAGAGAAAATCAACAACAACTTTTTCCATAGCAAAAGAAACAGCTTTAGATTCCACCCATTTTGTAACAAAATATTCTTTTTACCTAATGATGTTGGATTTATTGGCCCTACAAAATCAATAGCCCATTTTTCAAATGGCTCAATCATAACTTGAGGGTATAAAGGCATTTCATTGGTTTGGTTAGGTTGGCCCATTCGTTTACAACTATCACATCACCTTACATACTGCTTGGCATCCTTAAACAAGGAAGGCCAAAAGTAGCCAGAACGTAATATTTTATATGAATTTCGCTTGTCAGCGAAGTGGCCTCCACAAGGTTCATCATGAGCAGATTTCAATATGTCAAACACTTCCTCCTCTCTTACACATCTGCGGATAATCAAATATGGACCAGTGTAAAAAAGGTCTCCTTGAATCCAGGAGTATGCAACACTTTTATGAATAATGTTCTGCTTTTCACGGGCAGGCAAGTGAGGTGGTGTTTCTCCAGTAACCAAATAATTGGTGATGTTATCAAACCACGAAGAATCTGTAGACACAGCAAAAAGATGTTCATCTAGAAAATCATCATTAACAGGAGTTACGTCACTAGGATTATCTAGTCTAGAAAGGAAATCTGCTACAAAATTTGATTTTCCTAGTCTCTCAACAATAGTAATATTGAATTCCTACAACAATAGCAACCACCTAGTCACTCTACTGCTAGTCAATGGTTTGTTCATCAAGTATTTAATTGCGGAATGATAAGTATGAACAATTACTTCATATCCTGCGATATAGTGTCTGAACTTATTAATTGCAAAGATTACAGCTAAAAACTCTTTCTCTCTAACTGTATAGTTTAATTCAGTGGAAGACAAATTTTTACTAATATAATAAATGGCATAGGATTTCTTGTCTTCCTATTGTCCCAAAGTTGCACCAACAACTAGGTCTGAAGCATCGGAAGAAATATGAAAGGGCAAGGACCAGTTTGGACCTCTCAAAACTGGCGCCTATACCAACTTTTCCTTCAATGTTTCAAAAGACTATTAGCAAGTCGTGGACCAAGAAAACTCACTATCCTTAGCTAGAAGTCGGAAAAGAGGAGTAGATATCTAAGAAAAAATTTCAATGAATCTTCTATAGTAACCAGCATGTCCTAAAAAATCTCTTACTTCCCTTTGATTTTTGGGTGCAGGAAGATGCATAATGATTTCAATATTTGCCGGATCAACCTGGATACATTTGTTAGAAATCAGATGGCCAAGTACCACTCCTGCTTTGCACATTAATCTACATTTCTTGTCACTCAAAGCAAGGTAGGATTCTTGGCAACGAAGAAGTACTTTCTCCAAATTTTCGAGAGCTTCCTTAAAAGAATTACCAAACACAAAAAATTCATCCATATAAATTTCTACAAATTCAATATCAGAAAAAATAGCCAAGACTGCCCTTTGAAAGGTAGTCAGAGCATCACTCAATCCAAAGGGAAGCACTTTATAAGAAAAGGTACCCCATGGGCATGTAAAAGTAGTTTTATCCTGATCTTCGGGTGCAATCTGTATCTAGTTATAGCCACTGAAACCATCCAAAAAGGAGAAATATTTATTTCCTGCAAGGGTATCAAGCACCTGGTCAATGAAAGGGAGAGGGAATTAATCTTTGAGAGTGGCTTTATTTGATTCATGATAATCAATACAAAATACGCCACCTTCCATCTTTCTTAGGCACTAGCACTAATGGAGAGACCCACTGACTATCAGAAATAAGATAGATAAAACCAGCATCTAAAAGTTTATGTATTTCTTCTTTCACAACATCTCTTAGAGCTAGATTCATTCGTCTTTGGGGTTTTTGGACAGGTTGGGTTCCTTCCTGAATATAGATATGATGTGTACAAGTTTCAGGATGGATACCCTTCATGTCTTCATATCCCCAAGAAAATGCACTAAGATGGTTTTGCAACAAATTCACAAGGTGCTCTTGCTAATATGGGTCTAAATCTGAACTGATATGCAAGGAATTACAAGGGATAATCTCAACAAGAGTATTATCAAGCTCCGGAGTACTCAAAGGAGTGGTCAAAGACAGCGATATAGAAGAATGAGAATCATGGTTTTCTTGGAAATCTAGGCTAAAAATCTAGCTCAAAGGCTCAAAGTTAGGCATGGCGTCTAGATTTTTCAGGAAATCTTGAATCTCATCTTCTTGCGAAGACCCACTATAATGATGAATAAGAGAAATATACTAAGTCTCCTCATCACTGCTTTGGTCCAACCATAAAGTGTCTCGAAGGTCTTGAATGGATATGGCATGGGGGTATAAGGTAACTTTCTTCCTAGAACCTCCATATGAAATATACATATCTCCGGAACGACATCCAATATATGCATCGACTATAGCAAGCCATGGTTGACCCAAGATCAAGGAATGTTCTCCTACCGGGTTCTTTGGCTGAAGCACAATGAAATCAACAGGATATTCCCAAGAATCTAATGAGATGATCACATCGTCCAATGCTTCTTCAGGCTTAATTTTGGATCTATCTGCTAATTCAAGCACAATGGGAGTAGGGTGAAGATGAGATAACCGAAGTTTATCCATGGTTTGCTTAGTCATTACATTAATGGCTGCCCCCAGGTCTATAAGAACATTAGAGACAAGGACATTACCAATCTGAATTGTGACAACAGGGTTTCTGAGATCAGTATATTTTTCCACAGACACACATCCCGTCATTAACTCTGTTGCCCTACCAACAAATTGAATAATTTGGGGTTCCAATCTCTTCCTCCCGGGATTCTTGAGACAAAGTTCCCTAATAATCTTGGTACAAATGGGGATCTCTTTAATGGCTTGGAGAAAAGGTATTTTAATGAAAATATTTCGTAGTTTCGATGCCAAATTAGTCTCAGAAACAGACTCTCTTCTTTCCATTACTAGCCTCTCTGGAAAGGGAGGCTGGTTGGAAGAAGATGGCAAGGACTCATAGGGTAAGGGCTGATTAGTGAAAATTTTCAGAGAATGGTTAAGAGTTTCCTCTTCCCCTTTCTCTTCAACAATCACCATAGGTTGTTTCTGATTTTCTGGTATTACAGTCCTTCCTGATCTCAATTGAATATCATGAACTCGAACTGGAATAGACTGGTATTCGAATGGAAATGGCGGGTTTGTTACATGGATCATTTTCACTGCTTTATTATTATTATTAGTGTTGGGAAAAATACTGAGAGGGGGGGTGAACCAGTATTTAGGGAAAACTAAAAACTTTTTACTTTTCCATGCTCTAAAACCCATACGCAACTTTGTTGAATACAACTAGCGTATACACGCGGATATCCTTCATGAAACTCGCGTATACACAGAGATCTAATTATGCCATTAATTCTTCACTTATATCATTCTATCATTCATTCATTGATGTTCTATAAACAGTAAACATGTGCAGTAAGAACAGAATAAAGCATCACACATAAGCATCACACATGAACACCAGGATTTTAGGTGGAAACCCAAGTCGGGAGAAAACCACCACTGCAGTTGCTCAGCCTTCAATATTTTATTATAGAGAAAACATCTTAAAACATATGTGCTGGTGCAGACTCCTACCAGCACGCAGGCACCCACCTGCGCTCGTTTACCAGCCTCTCCTGGAAGGGAGCTCCAACCCCCTGACTCGTTTACCAGCCTCTCCTGGAAGGGAGCTACGACCCCCTGATCTCGTTTACCAGCCTCACCTGGAAGGGAGCTACAACCCCCTGACCGAAGGCTACAACCCTCAGCACCTCTATGGACCATGTTTCATCAATTTTCACACTGGATCCAAAGCTTCCTTTAGGACACCACTTGCAGGCCACGTTTCATCATATTTTCAGACTGGACCCACTCCACACATTTAATCTCAAACTTAACAATTCAGACAACCCAGATCATCATAGACAGATAGCAGTAACACAACAGAAACAGATATCAGCAAGATAGCAGAACAGATCAGACATCTCTCAATTTCAGCAAACCCTAGTTTGCATACGCGCTTTACTTTCACTGAGCCCGCGTATATACGCTCCTTCTGCCATACAAACCTGCGTATACTTCAGTATATATTATAGAGCTAATTTCACTGCGCATACGCGCTTTCTCTTCATCGAAGCCACGTATATACGCGCTTCTTCTGCGGCGAACTAGCGTATGGTTCTTCAGACATTTAGGTCATTGCAATTCTTCAGAACAGATACATCACACATATTTTACCCTTTACTTCAGACAGATGTTCGCCTCATCTCAGATCTAATCATTCCATAAACATATCTCGCAAGTACAAATACATTTCAGATCTAGATACCCTTCTTCATCATTTTCTTCTTTGGTGCATCATGCATTTAGATCTATCATTCAACTATAACCCTTTCCATTCAGATATACTTCAGAGAGAAGTATTCATTCAAGCTCAGACGTCTTGCACCCATACTCATGATTTGCACAATGAATTTCTTCTCCTTATATAGGTTTATCCTTTTTCAATACCATGAGCCAAAACCACATTACTTCCGATGGTATTCCTGGACGAGGTCACATAGACAAATCATTACTCAATACAATGGGTCAATACCATGGTGGATACCCCTGGTTTTGCACTTTATGAGCGCTTTTGCCCATACGCGACTTGGAACGTTATTTCCCGCGTGCATACGCGACTTCTCCTAGACATCTCCGCGTATGCCTTGAGACATACTCTTTTCATCATAGATCTAGCACATACTGAATTCCTTTCTTCATTACCTTCTGTACTCACTGTAGATACATCAAATTTACATCATTTAACAAGTTCATCAAGACATATTCTATCACACAACTTCACTTTCAAGTAGGTTGCCATCATCTTCACTAAGTGGGTTGCCATTCACTTGGACAACACCTTCATCATGTGGGTTGTTCATCAAGACAACACCAAGACCATATTTCCAACAGACATCATATCGTCAGATTTACATCATTTACCAAGTCCATCAAGTCAAGCTTCCCTTCACTGTGTGGATTGCTATGTAGGACAACACATGACAAAAATCTCATGTCTTCATCTTCATCAAGTGGGTTGCCATCAAGGACAACACTCAACATCATATTGCCAACAATCTCCCCTTTGGACTTGATGGCAACCACGATGGTGTTTGATCACCACAACAGATAGATACATTAAGAATACAATGACACCATGTCACTCTTGACACCATTCTTTCTCTTTATTCAAACACCATGTCACCCTCCCCCTTTGACATCAAGGGCAAAGGGCAGACCAAAACCAACACACTCTCCCTTTCTCCCTGCGAGAAGAAGCGTTCGCAGACTGATATATACTAAAGTGACCAAGCTCCCCCTGAGTTCATGCTGAATCTTCAAACATATTTTTTTTTAATAAAGTATATGACTCTATGACTTTCCTATCACCAATGACTCATACTTACATCAAAGATCCATCCAAGTGGATTTATATATGAGACTCAACTACCCAACCAAGTGGGTTTACACATCTTAACTCAACTACCCAACCAAGTGGGTTTACAAATTTGACTTAGCTACCCAACCAAGTGGGTTTACAAAATTTGTCAAGTCCTTACATGACTGAATATTACAATTTTACATCATGGGTCTCAACACGACCCTTTCATCAAATTACAAATATGACCATTTATGACCAATACCAGAAAAGTCCTCAATAAAGAGAACATATTTCAGAACCTTCATAATGCCAACAATGCATTATACTCAGCAAAGCTAATGCTCCTCCTGAATCTGTGCATCCAAGCATCCTTCCCATATGACTAAGGCTCCCCCTTAGTTTGTGCATCCTGAACACTTTCACCAACAAATCATCAAGGCATCTTTATCAAAACATTAGAAATAGAATTATGAGAACTGGAACACCACCAGAGGTACCAAACAGTATCAGAGATACCAAACAGCATTGCAGCTGTGCTGAAGAAAGTTGAACCCAAATAGAAAATGTCAGCAACCAGACATACACGGTTTTATGTGCATGAACTCGTGTATATACGCGACTGTGTTTCAGGAAACCCACGTATCCAATACCATTTTCTATATTTTAACCAGATCTGATCTCAGAGCAGAAAAAGATGTTGTTCAACTTCTTTCGAGATATTTGAATGCTTCCCCCGGAATACAGAGCAGATAGAATGTAGTTGTGTCTTCAAGCGTCATCCAACGGTTGTAGCATAAGCACATTAGTAACCAAGCCTTCAGATTCTTTGCAGCATCAATACAATCTTTCCAAGTGAGATTATCATACCAGAACAACATCTTCAAATATGTGTCAATCATCCATGTGGTCCAATATCACCATGATCTTTAAGATTTAACATGAAGTAACATACGTAGGGAAAAGATCTCAACCATAATAACAAACTCTGCATGATCTATTCTTATTTCTGAATCAAATGACTTCCAACTCATCCATGTGTGAGCACTAAAGATACATTTCAGCAAACAGGGCTCAAAATCTCATCATAATAAACCATATACCAAGTCATCATCGTTTGAGCATGAGTATCACAATAACCAAAGAATAAGTAGTCATAGTGCCAACAATGCAATCATTAGTATTCAACCTGCTGCTCCCCTGAACCAGTGCTCCTCCTTAACTTGTGCAACCTGAATACGTTCATCAGCAAGTCATCAGCAACAATCTCTGCATGAACTGTCCTTATCTTCGAATTATAAGACTTTCTATCCTTAAAGAACGAATACTTCCCTCACTTTCAAAAAAGAAAACAAAAGACTCATCCACAATCTTCAACCTAAGAAACCAAATATCATATCATCATTATCAGAACCTAGAAACAAATTCAACACACAACATACGCCGCATCGATGTTCTCGAACCTCTCGCTCCGGTATCTTCACTATCATATAAATTCTCTATCAATGCATACGCGACTGTGTTTGCTGGAACTCGCATGTATACGCGACTTTTTTTCATATAACCCGCGTATGGAAGGTGAAGCATAGAAATTTTCACATTCCTTCATCTCCCCTTGAACTTATGCCTCCTGTACCTGTCTTCTTCACATCAGATGTACTGTCAGAAATAAATATAACCAGAATCATCAAAACAACCATGAGAGTCATCATACATTGCTCCCCCTGTGACGATACATTACTAAATCTCATAATGTATCCTACATCATTCCTGTAGTCAATAAGAGAAGTAAGCTTCAGAAGTGGATGACTGTAGTAGGGTCAATATTCCTTACGTTTCTAATCGGTCCTGCATATTTTTCCAGATTTGTTTGAACTTTCTATTTGTGGGCTGGAAGTTATCCAATTTCTCATATCTGCTCATCCTGCATTCCTTTTCCACATGACCATACTTATTACAAGCATAACATCTCATGTGACCAGAGAAGTAAGCATAAGAATCATAGTGTGTTTCTCTGTTCTTCCTCCTATTGCAATCAGCTGCTTTGTGACCATACTTGTTGCATGAAAAACAGTATCCCTTGAAGCTACCAGAGTACCTTTCTAAGTAGAATCTGTTTGTTTGTGGCTGAATTGTTCTGCTTCTGTAATTTGCTGCAACATGCCCATAATTATGACATTTAAAACATTCAACGTTCTTGAATGAATTCCTTTGAGAATTCATGATTACACGCTAATTTTCTTTGCATTTTTCAATGATTTCAAATTTTGCATTGATGTCCTTTGATTCTTTAGCCTTCAGAACTAGATTCTCCTTTAACAGTTTCATGAAAACCAAGACCAAGTTTGATAGCAAGAGACCTTTGATTACTCAGAATATTGTCCAAAATCTTAGTACTTTCTTGAAACCTCAAAAGTTTAACTTTTTCTTCTAATTTACCTTTGAGAATGTTTACCTCAACCTCCAATCCTTGGCATTGTTTCTTCATGCTTTCTTCTTTCCCTCTTCCGTCTTCTACTTGATGATTCAGATTTAGAATCTCTTCTTTCAATCCTTTTTCTTGTTCTTCAAATGCTTGCAGAAGTTCTTCATGCTCCTTATATTATTCTTCTTTGACAGAGATGATTTTTGCTTCAAGTTCTTTATTTTTCTTATTTGATTTTTCCAGATCTTCTTTGAGAGAGATGATTTCAGCTTTAAGGCTTTCACTTCGATTGGTTACTTCATCCTGCAGTCTTTGATGTATTTCTATTTGTCCCTTCATTGTTTCTATATGTCCATTTATTTTAGAGATCATCTCATTGTAGGCAGATTCCTTCTCATTAAATAATCTTTGTTGATCTTTGATAACTTCTTCTAGGTCCACAACATTACTTTCACTATCTACACCATTGCTTGCACAAAGAAGATTATCACAAGGACCCCAATCACTACCTGATTCATCTTCTTCAATTTCTACTATACATGTTTTCTGATATATCTCCTTACTTCGAGTAGCCTTCCTCTTTTGCTTCTTTGCCATGAGCACTTTCATATCATGGTCAGAATCTTCTTCATCTTCACTAGACACTTCATCATCATCTTCATTTTCATAATAACTCTTTCCCTTTTCAAATTGTTTCCCTTTATCATGATTTTATTTATAAGGACATTTAGCAACATAATGACCCACTCTTCCACAACCAAAACATTTGAAGGGGAGCTTACCTTTGAATCTTCCAGTTCCTAGTTGGATTTTTCTCACAAAATTTGCTTCTTCTTCTTCTGATATATAATCTGATTCCTTGACATCTTCCTTGTCTTTTCTTTTTTCACATGCCTTAAAAGTAGCTTCTTTGGTTTGAGAGGGACCTCCTTGTCTCATTTCATAAGAAGTCAGAATACCATGTAGTTGAACAATAGTAAGAGTTTGCAGATCTTGCCTTTCTTCAATAGCTGATACTTTTGACTCAAATTTTGTCAAGGATTTGGTAGATGTTTCCACCAGTAGTAATTTGCTATGGTTTCACCAAATATCTATTCGATTTACAATATCATCTAGACATAAAAAGAAACTGGCAATACTCTCATCACTGTGCATCCTTAAATTTTCATATTCAATTCTGAGAGTTTGGAGTTTTTCACTTTTTACCTTTGTATCTCCTTCATAGCTCAGAATGATTTTGTCCCATATTTCTTTTGCTGAATTTAGCTGCATCACTTTAGCAAATTCTGTTTTAGACATGCTTCCTAATAAGACATTGACTACTTTGGCATTGATTTCATATTTCTTCCTTTCTGCTGGATCAGTAGGAATACTTGCCGGATACTGATAACCTCCTTCCACGATTTCCCATAATTCTACACCAAGACTTTGCATATATGCTTTTGTTCGTATATTCCAGAATAACAGATTATTTCCATTGAATAGAGGTGGCCTTATAGAAATTATCCCTTCATGACTTCCCATTGCGACGGATCTCCTTCAAGCGATCAAGCTTCTGCAGAAGGACCTGCTCTGATACCAATTGTTGGGAAAAATACTGAGAGGGGGGGTGAATCAGTATTTAGGGAAAAATAAAAACTTTTTACTTTTCCATGCTCTAAAACCCATACGTGACATTGCTGAATACAACTAGCATATACACGCAGATATCCTTCATGAAACTCGCGTATACACAGAGATCTAATTATGCCATTAATTCTTCACTTATATCATTCTATCATTCATTCATTGATGTTCTATAAACAGTAAACATGTGCAGTAAGAACAGAATAAACCATCACACATAAGCATCACACATGAACACTAGATTTTAGGTGGAAACCCAAGTCGTGGAGAAAACCACCGCCTTCAAGTTGCTCAGCCTTCAATATTTTATTATAGAGAAAACATCTTACAACATATGTGCTGGCGCAGACTCCTACCAGCACGTAGGTACCCACCTGCGCTCGTTTACCAGCCTCTCCTGGAAGGGAGCTCCAACCCCCTAACTCGTTTACCAGCCTCTCCTGGAAGGGAGCTACGACCCCCTGATCTCGTTTACCAGCCTCACCTAGAAAGGAGCTACAACCCCCTGACTGAAGGCTACAACCCTCAACACCTCTATGGACCACGTTTCATCAATTTTCACACTGGATCCAGAGCTTCCTTTAGGACACCACTTTCAGACCAAGTTTCATCATATTTTCAGACTAGACCCACTCCACACATTTAAGCTCAAACTTAACAATTCATACAACCCAGATCATCATAGACAGATAGCAGTAACACATCAGAAACAAATATCAGCAAGATAGCAGAACAGATCAGACATCTCTCAATTTCAGCAAACCCTAGTTTGCATACGCGCTTTACTTTCACTGAGCCCGCGTATATACGCGCCTTCTGCCATACAAACCTGCGTATACTTCAGTATATATTATAGAGCTAATTTCACTGCGCATACACGCTTTCTCTTCATCGAAGCCGCGTATATACGCGCTT
The DNA here is from genome assembly GCA_034641835.2 of Pinus albicaulis. Taxonomy (NCBI): domain Eukaryota; kingdom Viridiplantae; phylum Streptophyta; class Pinopsida; order Pinales; family Pinaceae; genus Pinus; species Pinus albicaulis. The sequence continues at coordinate 1,185,386,845 of CM076574.1, forward strand.
CTTCTGCGGCGAACTAGCGTATGGTTCTTCAGACATTTAGGTCATTGCAATTCTTCAGAACAGATACATCACACATATTTTACCCTTTACTTCAGACATATGTTCGCCTCATCTCAGATCTAATCATTCCATAAACAGATCTAGCAAGTACAAATACATTTCAGATCTAGATACCCTTCTTCATCATTTTCTTCTTTGGTGCATCATGCATTCAGATCTATCATTCAACTATAACCCTTTCCATTCAGATATACTTCAGAGAGAAGTATTCATTCAAGCTCAGACGTCTTGCACCCACACTCATGATTTTCACAATGAATTTCTTCTCCTTATATAGGTTTATCCTTTTTCAATACCATGAGCCAAAACCACATTACTTCTGATGGTATTCCTGGACGGGGTCACATAGATGAATCATTACTCAATACAATGGGTCAATACCATGGTGGTTACCCCTGGTTTTGCACTTTATGAGCGTTTTTTCCCATATGCGACTTGGAACGTTATTTCCCACGTGCATACGCGACTTCTCCTAGACATCTCCGCGTATGCCTTGAGACATACTCTTTTCATCATAGATCTAGCACATACTGAATTCCTTTCTTCATTACCTTCTGTACTCACTGTAGATACATCAGATTTACATCATCTCACAAGTTCATCAAGACATATTCTATCAAGCACAACTTCATCAAGTAGGTTGCCATCATCTTCATCAAGTGGGTTGTCATTCACGGACAACACTCTATCAAGTGGGTTGTTCATCAAGGACAACACTCAGCATCATATTGCCAACAGACATCATATCACATTAGATTTACATCATTTACCAAGTCCATCAAGTCAAGAATAACTTCATCAGGTGGATTGCCATCAAGGACAACACATGCCAACAATCTCATGTCTTCATCTTCATTAAGTGGGTTGCCATCAAGGACAACACTCTGCATCATATTTCCAACAATTAGGATTGGGCGTAGGTTGAGTAGGAAACTGAGGAGGTTGGAAGGGTGGAGGTAAAGGTAATGGGGTGGTCTGGCTCAAAATTTGAGGCATTGGATAAGGTACATGTGTAGATGGATATGGTTGCATAGGTGGCTGGTAGGAATATGGAGAATGATTTGGGCCTTTCCAACCCTGTTGCCATGGTTGGGAAGGTTGCCCATGCTGATACTAATTTCCACATTGCCACTACTGATGAGAGTTAGGATGTGAATATGCATGTGGATTATAACCAAAATAGTGTGGAGGAAATTCAGGAGCCATACCTGCACCTACCTAAGGCCAATTTCTTCTTTCTCCCATAGCATACAATTGTTCAGCTTCAAGCTGCCCCCCTGTAAATACTGCTTTAAGTCTAGGTATAGAGGGACATTTTTCTATGATATGGTCTTCTACACAAATAGCACACTTATTAGTTTCTTTCAAGTTAAGAGGGAATTCTTTAGGGGGATTCTTTTCTCTGCATTTAGGAAAGAAAATAAATAATGACTCTTGTTCCTTCATAAGTTTTTGTTGAAATTTTAGAGAGTCTAACTGTTTAGTAACAATGTTCATTATATCAATTTTCATGTTTTCCATTTTATTTTCCAGTCCAATAATCATAGCATCAGTAGATTCAGTTTTTCTATTTTTATTTCGAGTTCCTCTACTGGATCTATACTCATTCCTTGAAAATTTCCGGCATAATTCACAAATTTGATCAAAATTTTGCTGAGAAATATCACCTTGTCCTAACAGATTCAAATTGTTTCTAGCATTATTAGTAAGTCCTCTTAAGAACAAGGTTCTAATAGTGTTGGGATCAAGCCTAATTTTTGAACTTTGTAAAATATACAGAAATCTTTCCAAATAATCTTCAAGCATTTCATCATCATCTTGTATGATTGTAAAAAATTCATCCTGCATGTCCCGAGTTTTACAATATTCTTGATATTTAGACAAAAATACCCTCCTCATTTGGTCCCGGGAAGTTATGGTGTTTCCTCCTAACCCCATAAACCAGCGTAAAGCTAAGTCCTTAAGGGTAACAAGAAATAATCTTAACTTCTGAGCCTCAGTTGCATAATCATAAATTCTACACAAAATATCGAACTCAAATAGAAAAGAGTCAGGGTCTTCATGAACTTTACCATGGAAATGAGGTAGAGCTGACGGTGGAATGTTCTTCATCTGTAACAAAGTATTAGGATCCACAATTGGAAACACAAAAGTAGATTTTCCTTCACTTACCCGGTTGTCACCAGTCCCTTCCAAATGATCTCCTTGGTTTGCCATTATTTCCTTCTTACTTATACCACTTTCCACGAGCTGATCCACACCTGAGCTGTTAGTACCAGAATCCAGGTGGATTGTTCTTGCGTGATGGGTTTGGATTGAATTGGGCTTTCTACTTGCAGAAGGAGACCCAATGTGAGAAAAATTATTTTGGCCCTTAGTGGGCTTTGAACCCTTACCTTTCCTAGGCATTCATCTCAAAAAAGAAAGAAAAATATCAAAATAATTTCTAGTAAAAATGTTGTCAGAAATCATTCAAAACCAATAAAAACTCTTTCAAAAATACTTGCAAAAATAAAGGAAGCTTACCTCTATTATACAATCAGAAAATTCTTACCAAATCAAATCGCCTCCCCGGCAATGGCGCCAAAATGTTGGGTGCAGGAATTACACTTAAGTAAAAATCCTCAAAACTTAATTGTCAACCTGGGGGATTTGTAAACTTAGAGACGAATCACAAGCAATGCCAAAGATGGTATGAATATTTCTAATATCAACTCCTACTTTTGAAAATAAGAATTGCAGAATCAAACTTTAGAGAAGAAAGAGGAAACTAAAACCATCAAAACAATATGAGGCTAGAACAAGAAGAAATGTACTTGCAAAAGAGATTCATAAATAAAGAGGAGAAATCACTCTAGCTAAATGTTGATTAGCTACTGAGAATGTGTTTCCTTTCGCAAAGACACCTTAGCATTTTTCAACAAATGGGCCCCTTCAATCCTGCAATTCTAAAGATATCCTTCTTGCGAAAATCGATCTTGCACTAGTGCAGTCTTCTTGCACTAGTGCAGGAACAATGATTTATGCAAAAAGTGTAAAGTAATGTTTTTACTAAAAAAAATGATTTTCTTCGTGGAAGGGATTTGAACTTTCTCAAGTCCGCAGCACTCAGATCCAATACCAAGAAACTGGTTCTTGTACTCGATTTGAGCTTCTTGCACTTTAACTTTTAATCCTCAAAATCAATGATTCATTACTGCAGTGTGATAAAACCAAACCATATATCAGTAAATATGAATATCTGTAGAAAATAAGAAAATAGTCTTTTTAATTAAGATATGAATGAAAGCAAGAAAGTTGTTAGAAGTAAGCTAGAAAGGCTTGTTGCATCATATTATCTAGCGCTAGTGCGAGAACATTTCTCTTGATTGCACCAAGGAGAAACCAAAACAATGTGCAGAAAATAAATAGCACACCAACATGCAGAAGATCTATTTCCACTCAAACAGAAATTCAAATACTGCAAATTAAATCACACTGGACAGTTTAAAACATAAATTACAAGAACAACAAGGAGGGAGAACATGCTGGATTGGCTGGGCCCTTAGCCAACTAGCGCATTTCCCTTTCAAACGAGAACGCTACTCAGAATTAACTCATTAACTATTTAAGCCAAATGATAAAACGTACAAAACATGAGGCAGAGCTCTTCTTATTAGATCCTTAAAGAAATTACATGCATGATTACATATCCAGCCTAGATTTGGGCGATAACACAAGACAGTCTTGTTACCGCCTCCTGGTTCTTTTCTCTAATCTATTCAATTCTTAAAAACATTCAACTGTTTGTCCTATTTACATTTCTGCTTATATAGATCCTTTTGGCCGTAGGCCAAAAGGATCGTTTACCATTACATAGCCAATTACAGAAATCGTTATAAAACATTACATAACCGATTGCAGAATAAGCTTTCGGCCTTCAAAATTAAATCTCTTTTAACAAAATAGGTCGCGGCTATCTCTAAATGTTTGTCTCTCTTAAGTCCGATCTCAGCTACTCTCGATTTACCTGCTATCATAGCTGGGACTCGGTTGCCTTCGGATGTATCCTCATTGATCTTATACAAAACAGGCGGCAACCCAAGTGATCCGGATTCGCTGCCAAGATTCACAGCGCTAGCGCTGGTGCGGGATCTGTTCTACACTAAAAATTAGCGATCAAGATAAGTGATCATCTATTAAATAGCATAGGAGGTAACGATAAGTTACGAAAGTAATTCTAAGTAATAAATCACGTAATAGGTAGTTAATAAATGCTAAGATGAGTTAAAAATTTAAAGTATGAAGTTTATGCAAAATGTGTCATCGTTCTGGCACTAATGCAGGATGAGGGTGCATAAGATAGGTAAAATAGGGTAAGTTATTATGATTTGGGAAGGGAATAATGGTAAAAAAGAATCCAATTTAGGGGACTAACATCAAGTTTTCCCATGTCCTTTTGCTTGGCTAGGGTTTCCTTCAATTTGTCCTTCAACTGCTTGATTTTGATGTTGCTGCTCTGATTCCTTGTCTTGTACCTATTGGCCATGTTTCTGAGCATTTCTTTGTCCTTTTTGGCCTTCTGGGGGAGCTTCTCAAGGTGTACATTGACTTTTTCAAGCCAAAATTCTCTATCATCCTCAATTTAATTTGCATTTATTTCCTCAAGAGTTAGGTTTTCTACCTGAATTTTCTCCTTCTCCAATGCTTTTGCAAGACCTCTTATTCTTGGTCTTTTCTTGGTGGCTTGATCAGAATCATTGGTGTTTTTCCTCTTAACCTTCAGCAGCTCCAATTCCAAGAGCACTTGTTTGTCACTTAGTTCCTTTTTCTCTTGCTAAAGGTAGGTGATGGAAACTCTGGTCAAAGCAGGGTGATGCTGAATTGTTTGGACTAACTCACAAAAATAAAAGCAACCAACATATTTGAAGAAAATGATTGTCACGGGTGAGGCCATTAACTCTCTAGTTTCAAATGGATCAAGCCTCAAAATCCTCCCTTCCTTTTGTGGTCTTCTTTCCTCTATTTCCTCCTCCATGAAATCTCTTTCCTCCTCCATGTGTTTGTTTTGTTTTGAGGGGGGTAGGAAGTAGGTATAGGGAGTGGAAATGAGTGTAAGAAAACTTAGGGAAATAGGGAAGGGTGTTAGGGATCTTAGGGATGTGGTAGGGGGTATAAATACTTATGGAAATGGGGAGGGGAAATTTATTACAGGGATAGTGAGGTTGCCTAGGAAATCTGGAGCCTAGGATTAGGGTTTTGGGAAATGAAGCTTGGGAATAAGGAATAATGCTATGTACAGATAGGGGAAATGTTTTCTAAGATGTGGGGAGGTAAAGTAGGGTATAGGGAAACAAATTTGATATGTAGAAGTGAAGCTAGGGTTTCTTTAGCTCAAACCTTCAAATTATGAATGAAGAGGGTTAACAACATGCGTTTGCAATCATGAAGTGAAAGGAGGTCATGTAGTGGTAAAACTTATTTGTACTGAGGTGTAGAAACATTCAGTTGTTGTTTCAACCGCTTACATTGAGGTTTGAGAGCTGTGGTAGAAATCTGGTAGAATTATAGTGCTCTACACAGGAGCGCATCTCCAAACACAAGAGCGCAACGCCAAACCCAGAAGCGTAGTGCCAGAAAGCCAAAGCACAGTGCCAAGCCCAGGAGCATAACACCTCCTTACAGGCCACTTTTGGAGGCCTTCTCAAACTCCAAATTGAGCTCATGAATACTCATTGGAAATATCTTTCTATCTACTACAAACGGAACTATAAATTACTGAAAATGATCAAGTATTGCCCCAGAAAAATCAATTCTCCCAAGACTAGTCAAAAAGTACATAATGGTGGTGCAAAAAACATAGTGTGCTCTTGCATGCCACTTTTAGAGGCCTTCCTAAACTCCATATTTAGCTCATGATAGCTCATTGGAAAGAATTTCCAATCTAGTTATCATTTGAATTATCAAGTAAGTCATTTGGACACTCCATCAGGGAGAAAATTTTATTTTCCCAAGACTACTCCATAAATTTAGGGAAAATAGGGGATTTATGACTGTGTTGTAGAGGGAGGGGAATGAAGGGGTTAGGGGCTATCTAAATTCTTGGGGAAATTTTATGGGATAGGGAGAGATTTTAGAGAGTGTAGGAAGGTGTAATTTCTAGAAATGAGTAATGGGAAGGGGTCCAAAAGGGGAAAACATAGCCCTAACCTAGGAAAGTGTCAAAAGTGTAGCAATAGGCTAGGGTTTGTAGGAAAGTGAGGGAAATGAGATAAATGGGCATGGAAAAAGGTTAGGGGAGGTAGATGGAGTGTAGGTGTGGGTGTTATGAGGCTTAGGGAGGTGGAAAATGATAAAAAAGGGTATAGGTATTAGTGTAGGGGAATTAAAACACACTCCCAAACCCTAAAATCCCCAAAAAGGCAGTGTAGGAGCTTGTGTTGACTTTTTGAGGTTCTTTCTTGGATGCTGAAGTGTTTAAGACACCTTGGTAAGTGAGTGAGAGCTCTCTTTCATTTGGATGGATGAGTAAATGAAATTAATTTGTCTTATATACCTTTCATTTTCCTTCAATGTAGTGGGATGGCCCACATGTCTTTTCACTTTGGCTTTTGAAACCATGTAGCTTAGGAACCTTTTGAGTGAAAATACTTGGAACTTTGAGAACTTATTACATATTGAAAAACATAAACTTACATATTGAAATTTAAATTAGAATTTACAAATTTAAGCTTTACATGATGAAATGTGTTTATTACCACTCTCTTACTTGCTAGTATTTAATGCATGCAAATGGTGTTTTGATGGACCTTGAAAACCATAAGACATAATGGAAACCTTGACTGAATGAAATTCATGATGAATGACTAAAATGGTGATAAAAAATCATGACTGATGGACACTCAGCAAAGTGGTGAAATGAGTCAGTACGTAATGAAATTTTGAAAAGAGTGAGGTTTGACCTAGATCTACATCCAGTGACCAAATTTTTTCATGATGACCTAATGGAATGAAAAAAATTTCAGAATGAGACCATGATATGATATGAAAAGATATTTTTTAATCACTGGTGGCAGGATGCAAAAACTGACACTAACATTGGTTGCAGCTAGGTGACAGCTCCTTGGAGGTGTCAAGAACATCATAGACCAAGTAGCCTACCCATTGGGCATGGAGTCAAAAATAATAAACCAAACTAAATGCTGAAAACTCAATATAATAAATTGACTCAAAACTAACTCAAAACTGACTGAGAAAGATGCTCATAATTGAGCTTATTAAACAAAACCTCCTCTAACTAGTTCATTCATCACCTAATCAAGAGAAATGGAACAACCAATACAACCATATAAGCATTCTGGCTACTAGTTGAATTCTTTACAAGTGCTTTCTCATGAGCAAAAAGAGTGAACTACTAAAAGGAAACTCCCATTAAAACTTGTAATCAGATTGAATCTTAATTAAATTGCAAATCATGATCCCAATAGCTGACCTCAAGAATGCTGCAAAAGGTTCTTCATAGGAATACATATTAATTTCCAGCCCATCTAATACATTACTACTCTGCTCTAGGTAGTCTTCGTACCTTGATTTTAAAATTTTCCCAACATTTGTACTTTCTTCCTTTGATGACTACAACAAGTTGGCAAACGGATCCCGAAACTCGTGAATGACTAATTTTTCCTGATGATCAACAAAAAAACAAGAATCTTATTCAATTTTATCTTGATATGACTGAAAATCTTTGTATGAGCTTTGTAATGACACTCCTGATGAACAAGACAATGCAGCCAGGTAACGGATCAAAGTTTTATCATCTCTTCTTTGAAGCTCATAACCAATTAATGGATAAGGAATTTGACTACAGATATCATCCAACACATCAGCTATTGAGTCATGAAAAACTTGAAAAGACTGTTGCAACCTATTTTCATTGATTCCAATGAGACTACATGACTTTCTACAGGCTGCTCATCCTTTTCTTTAGAGACATTATGAAAATTTTCCTTCAAAAACTGAAATGCTTCAAAAAATAATGGTACAAAATCATCTTGCATCATTTGATCATATGTTTCAGCTTCCAAGCCTTCATCTTCAATTTGAAATTCAATGGAACTCGGTGGATGTAAATCTAGAGCTAAGGAGGCTTATATGTCACAAATGATTTCCTCAACCATTTCAGGAGAAGGTTTTTCATTAACAAATTGTTCACGAAGTTCATTATCTTCCTCAACCTCAATATCAAAACCAAAAGACTGTTGATTTCTAGTCTTGGAAAAATTTTCTTGAAAAATTGAAATGAAGCAAAACATAAAGGCAAAGATCCTTCACTTATTTAAAATTTTTCTGCATTTTCCTCATCGTTGTCATGAAAGATATGCATCGGTTGATTTTTTTTTTTGTGTTGTTGTAACTGAACTTCCTCCTCCCACAAACCAACTGTTGATTACTTTGAAAATTTAGCTTCAATTTGGAGAACATAATCATCCTCATACTCATAAAAATTTGGAAAATTATCAAAAGAAGTAATGTCATCAAACATACACATTAGATCAGCAGATTTCTCCTCCACGGATTGATATACAAATCCGTTTTCATGATTGTTCATAAATAAATACAAACAACAATCATTTTCTGATCTATGGTAGCTGGGATTAGCAAGAAAGTGTTTAGCGCCAGAAACCTCTTCTTCTTCTGCAATAAATGGGACATGGTGATCTTGAACAGAAAATTCATCTCTGATGGTGATATTTTTCATCATTTCCTCTACTATACTTACCAAAATGTTGAGCTTCGCTTCTGAAGATGTCAAGTATTCATGCTCTATTTTCTCCCTTTCTTATGCTTTCAATCTTAACCTTTTGACCAGAAAATTAGCTTCTACAGTTATTGCACTATCCTTCATTTCTTTTAGTGTTGTAATTTCCCTTTATCTCAATCGAAATTCCATTTCTGGATCAAAGGCATCCGGGTAGTGTAAGAGGGTTGAACAAAGAGGCGATTTTATATCAGCAGGGATTGAATGGTATACTTGATTGAACTTAACTTAAAAGTGTTTCACTGTTTAACCCGGATGCCTTTTCAACTAATTATATTCTTCTAAAATCATAAAAGGATTCCTCTTGATCACCCATTTATCAAGGAATACTTTCACAAACTGATGGAAATCAATAATGCTTGCAATTGGAAAATTTGTGAACCAATATTTATCTTTGCCTTGCAAAGATAAAGCAAAGATCTTGACACTAACATCATCTTCATCAACCTCAAAAAGGTCGAGAAAATTTTCAAAACTATGAATGTGTTTCTGAGTTGTGATTTTACCATATTATCCATCAAACCTGGGAAGATATTTGTAATATTTTTTAGGGAAATCATGGAGTATAGGAGGTAAAATGAGCACTTTGTATCTATCTAGAATTTTACAAGGTGTAGGAGTATGTACAAAAGTTGCAAGATTAGTCTTGATATCTTGAGGTTCATCAAGTTGAAGATGGTCATCATAAGATTTAGAAAAAGGGTTTGGACCAAGATCAAAGGCGTACTGGGAATTTTTATTTACAACCTTCAAACGAAAGGAATCCAATGTAGGTTCGTGATATTTTCTCAAACATATTATACTTTGGAAAAATTTCTGGATATTCTCAAGAAAAGAGAACAAATATTTCATGATAAATAACATGATGTCTTCAATGAAAGTGCAATTTGAATACCTGATCTTCCCATGTTTTCCGTTGATATTTCTTCGCAAGGTTCGTCCTCCAGAGGATTCTTGGGATTTGATTTCAAAACTAATTTGGAGTCACCATGTGGATGATTTCAGCCTTAGTGTGTTTAATCATTTTCCACAATCAGCAATCAGATCTGATCCTTTTGTTCTTTCCCGAGGAATATATGTCACTTAGTTCCCCAGTATGGTCGCCAGGATGTTAGCACTCTACCAGATCTCCAAGGCTAAGAAGAGACTAGCAAAGGTAACCAAAAACCAAGCTCTCGCTAAGTAGCTATCCCTACTAGGCATGAGAGGGATATCTCCAAGGGATCACAGCCAAGAGGGATGGATCAATTAGGTTTTAGGCTAGGTATAGTAGCTCTAGGATTTTGATCGGTTTATTTGGGTTTTGGATGAGTGAATTAGGTAAAAGAGGAAACTCGGTCAGGGAAAAGGACTAGCAATTTCATACATTTGATGGGGAAATATAGGTAGGTAATTTAAAACTTTAAGGAGGTTTGATGGAGTGAATTAGACTGGTGAGGTGCTAAAAAGAGCATTAAATACATGAATTATTTTTAAACTGAAGAAATGAAACACTTTTATGATGATTCTCCCAAAACAGAGCATTAAAAATGAGTTCTTCTTATCTCACTTAAGAATCAACCATATTATATAAATGACATGATCATGGAAAGTAAAAATCATTCACACATATGTAAACAAAAGAATAAACTATGTCAAAATACATTTCCTCAGTAATCCCACCAAAATAGCTGCAACTCTATCAATAAATTCCTGCCAAAAGTCTGATATAATAGTGTTCTCTGATTAATACAACAGCATTCAACCCTTCTAATGAGAAAGGAGGTGGAATATATAGGCCAAAACAAAATTATACTACTCTTAGGGGTCGAATCCCTATCGTATGGAGCTAATCCCCAAAATATTGAACTAAAACCCCAAAGACTAAGGAGGTCAACAAACTCATCCCTAACTTTGGTGATATTGATTCATTCATCCATAAATACACATTTACCTAATTTATTTACCCTCTAGTAACTAAAATTAACTTAATTTAATTTACACCATCAAATTACATCAGTAAAATTCCTAAATTCTTTGACCAAATTGAGAAAATCTAGAAATTTTGGAAAAAACCAGCAAACTGGCAAAAGCGCAACGCCTGAAATAGGAGTGCAGCACCAACTTCAAGGTTGAATTTCAGGGACTTCCTGAAGTCCAAATTGATCTCATGATAGCTCATTGGAAATATGCCCCTGTATAGTTTCCAAAAAATCCCTTGGTTTCTGAAAATGATGAGTCTAAGGCCTCCAAAAGTTCAATCTCCCAACACTTCTCCAAAGCGCAACACCAGCCTGAAAATAGGGGCAGAAAGATTATTTTTTAGGTGTTTTTTTCCATTTCTCCCTGCCATATTATCCAATTTTTGAGTTCCAATAGTAAAAATTGAATGTAGAGGGCCTTATAAATCCAATGGTTGTGGCCATTTTGCATTTGGAGTTTCCTAGAGAAATCACAGCACCCTAGGTGCTATGCTTTTGACAAGCTCACTGTGCTGAATTTTAGTGAAAATTTGTCAAAATGAAAAAAATTACAAAACCCAAAAAATTTAAAAATTGGTACATAGAGTGCTAATGAATTTTCTTAAGCAATAAAGTAATCATCATCAATAATATCAAATTTTCCCTTGTCCTTTTTCTTGGCTAGGGTTTCCTTCAATTTTTCCTTCAATTACTTGATTTTGATGTTGTTGATATGATTCCTTGTCTTGTACCTATTTGCCATGTTTTCGAGAATGAATTTGTCCTTGTTGGCCTTTTGGGGGAGCTTTTCAAGGTGGAGGTTGAGTTTTTCAAGCCAAACTTCTCTATCATCCTCAATTTCCTTTGCAATTCTTTCCTCAAGAGTTAGGTTTTCTGCTTCAATTTTCTCCTTCTCCAATGATTTTGTAAGACCTCTTGTTCTTGATATTTTCTTGGTGGATTGATCAGAATCATTGGTTTTTTTCCTCTTAACCTTCAACAGCTCGAATTCCAAGAGCACTTTTTTGTTAGGGAGCTTAAGGAAGTGGTAGGGGATAGAAAGACTTAGGGAAATGGGAGGGGAAATTTATTATAGGGATAGTGAGGTTGCCTAGGAAATTTGCAGAGTAGGATTATGGTTTTGGGAAATGAAGCTTGGGAATAAGGAAAAATGTTATGTAGGGATAGGGGAAATGTTTTCTGAGATGTGGGGAGGGAAAGCAGAGTCTAGGGAAACAAATTTTACATGTAGGAGTGAACTAAGGTTTCTTTAGCTCAAAACTTCAAATTAAGAATGAAAAGGGTTAACACCATGAAATTTCAATCATGATGTGAAAGAGGTCATGTAGTGGTAAATTACTTGGACTGAGGTGTAGAAACCTTCACTTGTTGTTTGTATTGATTGCATTGAGGTTTGAGAGCGGTGGAAGAAGTATGGTTGAAGCGCAGCACTCTACACTAGATCACAATGCTAAACGCAGGATCACAATGCCAAACCTAGGAGTGCATCGTGAGAAAGCTAGGAGTACAACACCAAGACCAGGAGCATAGTGCCCCCTTGCATGCCATGTTTAGAGGCCTTACTGAACTCCCAATTGAGCTCATAATATCTCGTTGGAAATATATTCCTGCCAAATACACAATGGACCTATCCCACACTGAAAATTATCAAGTATAGCCCCTCAAAAATCAATTCTCCCAAGACTGGTCAAAAACTTCAGAATGGGGGCGCAAAAAACGCAATGTGCTCTTGCAGGCCACTTTTGGAGGCCTTCCTGAACTCCAAATTTCTCTTATGATATCTAATTAGAAATATCTTCTAGTATAGTTATGATTTGACTTATCAATCAAGTCATTTGGACAATCCATCAGGGAGAAAATTTTATTTTCCCAAGACTACTCTAGAAATGTAGGGAAAACAGGGGATTTAGGACTATCTTGTAAAGGGAGGGTAATGAAGGGATTAGGGGTTGTCTAAATTCTTGGGGAAATTTTGGAGGATAGGGATAGATGTTAGAGAGTGTAGGAAGGTGTAATTTCTAGAAATAACTAATGGGAAGGGGTCCAAAAGGGAAAAACACAGCCCTAACCTAGGAAGGTGTCAAAAGTGTAGCAATAGGGTAGGGTTTGTAGGAAATTGAGGGAAATGAGAGAAATGGGCATGGGAAAATGTTAGGGGAGTTATATGGAGTGTAGTTGAGGGTTTTTTGAGGTTTAGGGAGGTGGAGAATGATAAAAAATGTATAGGGATTAGTGTAGGGGAATTAAAACACACTCCCAAACCTTAAAATTCCCAAAAATGCAGTGTAGGAGCTTGTGTTGACTTGTTGAAGATCTTTATTGGATGTTTAAGTGTTGAAAATGCCTTGGTAAGTGAGTGAGAGCTATCTTTCATTTGGATGGATGCGTAAATGAAATGAATTGGTCTTATATACCTTGTTTGAGTCATTTTCCTTCAATGTAGTGGGATGGCCTACATGTCTTTTCACTTTGGCTTTTGAAACCATGTAGCTTAGGAACCTTTTGAGTGCAACTACTTGGAAATTTTAGAACTTATTACATATTGAAAAACATAAAATTACATATTTAAATTGAAATTATAATTTATAAATTTAAGCTTTACATGATGAAATGAGTTTATTATCACTCTCTTACTTGTTGGTCTTTCATGCATGTAGATGGTGCTTTGATGGACCTTAAAAACCCTAAGACCTAATGGAAACCCTAACTAAATGAACTTCATGATGAAATTACTAAAATGGTGATAAAAACTCATGAATGATGGACACTCAAAAAAGTGGTGAAATGAGCTAGCAAGTAATGAAATTTTGTAAAGAGTGAGGTTTGACCTAAATCTACATCCAATGGCAAAAATTTTGCATGATGACCTAATGGAATGATAAAAATTTCAGAAAAGAGACCCTAATATGATGTGCAAAGTGATTTTTTAATCACCTGTGGCAGGATGCAAAAACTGACACTAACACCTCGGTCGGCCGGTTACTTGGGTATTTGTAGAGGGGAGGTGTACATTACAGTTGGTATCAGAGCATGGTTGCACTCTCCCTGAGAAAGGTTTGATGATGTCAATATTGTCGTCGTCATGCATTCATGTCATTCGTGCATGTGTTTCTCATGTTATGGTCTATGTACTAGTTGCATCTACATGGCGTTGGTCATGGTTGCAGTGATGTCGCCATGGAAGGGTTGATGTTGTTGTTGTAAATGTGTTTTCATGAGAATATGATTGGTTATACATGTCATGTGCTTACATGTTGTCAAGTGTACAGTGGTATGGTTGAGGTTGTCATGCATGGGGACATGGAGTGTAGTTGATTTGGTCGTGCATTTATGACTAGACTATAACTAGAATGGTGTTTATGTGCTGATATACCATGTGTTATAATTTTATATCTTATCATGATTATGGTTATGCATGTATTATGTTTATTGGTTGATATTGCAAATGAGATATCATCCCTGAATTATGCTAAGGTACATTGGTTTATTATGATTTGGTTTAAGCTGACATAAGATGCCTTACAGGAAGAAATCAATGATGGCTAGAAAGATAGTAGACTAAAAATATTCTCCTTATGAATCCAATGAGAAACATGGTGTTAGAAACTCATCTGATTTAGGAGATACACTAAGAATTTTGAAGGAATAGATAAGGAGTTTTAAGCAGCACAATGATAGAATTATACAGGCATAAGAAAAAAAAGCAGAAGTGAATGCGGAAATCCTTCAGAGTTTGTCAAATTTACAGTGACAAGGGCCACTTTGGTTCAGTTATGGATAGGAGGATGGAGCTAGTGGTGCATATAGAAATAGTTCACCTAGTGATTATAGGTCGAGCAGAGATGACATGATTAGATATGGTAGATTCTTGGACACTACGGATAGTAGAGGTGACAGACACAGGTACTACTCTAGTTCTGGTTCTGATAGGCATCATGATCGTCATCGCTATCATATTTACAAGAGGAGTGACAGAGGATATTTCCCAGGTGATTTTAATAAATAAAAGCCACCTACCCTTGACGAAGAGATGAAGAAAGCACATGATGCAAAAGCATGGTTTCTTGGTATGAGGAAATTCTTCAAGTTGTATGACTATTCAAAAACTATGAAAGCCATAATAGTTATATTCAGTCTCAAAGGTAAAGGAAAATTTGGTGGGAAGGTATGAAGAATATCAGGGGTATTTATGAGGAGTAACTAACTTGGAGTGAGTTCGAGAAGCTATTTCGGAATAATTATCTATCAAATAGGTACTATGATGCTAGATCTAAGGAGTTTTATGTGTTACAGAAGGGTTCCATGACAGATGATGAGTATACTATCAGGTTCCTATATTTGTTGAGATATGTGCCTTACCTTAAGGAGGAGAAGCCCAATGTTCATAGATTCATCAATGGGTTGCCAATAGCTTACATAGACCAGATTGATTTTGATGATCCTAGATCATTGGAGGAGCTCGTTTGAAAGTTGAACCTAAGAGGGATTTGAAAGGAATTGAGAAAGCTAAAGGAATATGGCAACCAAAGAGAGAAATATAGCAAGATTTAGGTGAGAAGGAAAATTTGGTTCCTTACAAGAATTTCAATGCAACTAGGTACTCTGACTGGTCAAAAACTACAGAATGAGGGTGCAAAAAATGCAGCATGCTCTTGCAAGCCACTTTTGGAGGCCTTACTAAACTCCTAATTTATCTCATGATATCTCATTGGAAATATCTTCCAGTCTAGTTATGATTTTACTTATCAAGCAAGTCATTTGGACAATCCATCAGGGAGAAAATTTTATTTTCCCAAGAATACTCTAGAAATGTAGGGAAAACAGGGGATTTAGGACTGTCTTGTAAAGGGAGGGTAATGAAGGGGTTAGGGGTTGTCTAAATTCTTGGGGAAATTTTTGAGGATAGGGATAGATGTTAGAGAGTGTAGGAAGGAGGAATTTCTAGAAATGACTAATGGGAAGGGTTCCAAAAGGGAAAAACACAACCCTAACCTAGGAAGGTGTCAAAAGTGTAGCAATAGGCTAGGGTTTGTAGGAAAGTGAGGGATGAGAGAAATGGGCATGGGAAAATGTTAGGGGAGTTATATGGAGTGTATTTGAGGGTGTTATGACGTTTAGGGAGGTGGAAAATGATAAAAAAATGTATACGGATTAGTGTAGGGGAATTAAAACACACTCACAAAACCTAAAATGCCCAAAAATGCAGTGTAGGAGCTTGTGTTGACTTGTTGAGGATCTTTCTTGGATTTTGAAGTGTTGCAGATGCCTTGGTAAGTAAGTGAGAGCTATATTTCATTTGGATGGATGCGTAAATGAAATGAATTGGTCTTATATACCTTGTTTGAGTCATTTTCCTTCAATGTAGTGGGATGGCCCACATGTCTTTTCACTTTGGCTTTTGAAACCATGTAGCTTAGGAACCTATTGAGTGCAACTACTTGGAACTTTGAGAACTTATTACATATTGAAAAACATAAAATTACATATTGAAATTGAAATTAGAATTTATAAATTTAAGCTTTACATGATGAAATGTGTTTATTATCACTCTCTTACTTGTTGGTCTTTCATGCATGCAGATGGTATTTTGATGGACCTTGAAAACCCTAAGACCTAATGGAGACCCTGACTAAATGAAATTCATGATTAAATTACTCAAATGGTGATAAAAACTCATGAATGATGGACACTCAAAAAAGTGTTGAATGAGCCAGCAAGTAATGAAATTTTGAAAAGAGTGAGGTTTGACCTAGATCTACATCCAATGACCAAATTTTTGCATGATGACCTAATGGAATGACAAAAATTTCAAAAAAGAGACACTAATATGATGTGAAAAGTGATTTTTTAATCACTGGTGGTAGAATGCAAAATTGACACTAACACCTCGGTTAGCTGGTTATTTGGGTAGATGTGAGGGGAGGTGTACATTACAGTTGGTATCAGATCATGGTTGCATTCTCCTTGAGAAAAGTTTGATATTGTCAATATTTTCTTCATCATGCATTCATGTCAGTCGTGTATGTGTTTCTCATGTTATGGTCTATGTACTAGTTGCATCTGCATGGTGTTGGTCATGATTGCAGTGATGTCGCCATGGAAGGGCCAATGTTGTTGTTGTAAATGTGTTTTCATGAGAATATGATTGGTTACACATGTCATGTGATTACATGTTGTCAAGTGTAAAATGGTATGGTTGAGGTTGTCATGCATGGGGACATGGAGTGTAGTTGATGTGTTCATGCATTTATTACTAGACTATAACTAGAATGGTGTTTATGTGCTAATATATCATGTGTTATAATTCTATATCTTATCATGATTATGGTTATGCATGTATTATGTTTATTGGTTAATCTTGCAGATGAGATATCATCCCTGAATTATGCTAAGGTATATTGGTTTATTATGATTTGGTTTAAGCTGACATTAGATGCCTTATAGGAAGAAATCAATGATGGCTAGAAAGATAATAGACTAAACATATTCTCCTTATGAATCCGATGAGGAGCATGGTCTTGGGAACTCATCTGATTTAGCAGATACACTAAGAAGTTTGAAGGAAGAGATAAGGAGTTGTAAGCGGCACAATGATAGAATTATATAGGCATAAGAAAAAAAAGCAGAAGTGAATGCGGAAATCCTTCAGAATTTGTCAAATTTATAGTGATAGGGGCCACTTTGGATCAGTTATGGACAGGAGGATGGAACTAATGGTTCATATGGCATTAGTTCACCTGGTGATTATAGGTCGAGCAGAGATGACATGATTAGATATGGTAGATTCTTGGACACTACGGATAGTAGAGGTGAGAGACACGAGTACTACTCTAGTTCTAGTTCTGATAGGCATCATGATCGTCATCGCTATCATTCTTACAGGAGAGGTGATAGAGGATATTTCCCAGATTATTTTAAGAAATAAAAGCCACCTACCCTTGATGGAGAGATGAAGATATCACATGAGGCAGAGGCATGGTTACTTGGAATGAGGAAATTCTTCAGGTTGCATGACTATTCAAAAAATATGAAAGCCATAATAGCTATATTCAGTCTCAAAGGTAAAGAAAAAATTTGGTGGGAAGGTGTGAAGAATATCAAGGGTATTTATGAGGAGTAACTGACTTGGAGTGAGTTTGAGAATCTATTTCGAAATAATTATCTGTCAAATAGGTACTATGGTGCTAGATCTAAGGAGTTTTAGGTGTTACAGAAGGGTTCCATGACAGATGATGGGTATACTATCAGGTTCTTAGAGTTGTTGAGATATGTGCCTTATCTCAAGGAGGAGAAGCCTAATGTTCATAGATTCATCAATGGGTTGCCAATAACTTACATAGACCAGATTGATTTTGATGAGCCTAGATCATTGGAGGAGGTCGTTTGAAATTTGAAGCATTTTTATTAGTAGTAAAAATGCAAAGTTGAGCCTACGAGGGATTTTAAAGGAATTGAGAAAGCTAAAGGAATATGGCAACCAAAGAGAGAAAGACAATAATATGCAAGTGAGAAGGATAATTTGGTTCCTTACAAGAAGTTCAATGCAACTAGGAAGGTACCTAGAGAGCAGCTAAGTAGGGATGATGGTAGAGCACCGTTGTAGTGTTGGATATTTGGAAAGGATCATTGCAAGAGAAACTGTATGTGGTATCAGGGTGGTAGACCCAATATCTATAGTGCATAGGAGGCGCAGACAGTTGGGGATGTTTTTCATAGCATTCCTTATATTTATGCAGTTGTGGACAACAGGAAGGAATATCATTAGGCTTATATCATTGAGATGGACAATAAGATTTGCGATTAAGTTGTTTCTATTTTAATTGATCCTGGATCTAATTATATTTATATTAGTCCTGACCTAGTGGATAAGTGTGGTTTGAGAAAATAAATGCATGAATAGTCTTGGTTAGTGCAGTTCTCTACAAGTACAAAGAGAAGAGTTCATCATTGGGTAAGAGCTCATGCATTTTATTTGAATGGCATGCATACAACAATGCACTTGAAAATATTTCCATTAGGATCATATAGTATGATATTGGGTATAGAATGGCTATATCTTCACAAGACCAAGGTATATTGTTATGCCAAATCCATTGAGTGCTTGGATGACAATGGGCTACCAAGAGTCTTACAAGGAAAGAAGAAAGCCACATCAGTTAGGATGGGGACAACTATGTAGGACAAGCATAGTCATAGGAAAGGGTGTGTGTTATTTGCATTACATGTCTCTAGCGAAAAATGTAAGGAAGTTGAGGGTGTATTGTTTTGAGAAGTTATCCACTTCTATAGCAGTTTCAAGATGTATTTCCCACAGATATTTTAGAGGTTCCACCTCACAGGGAAGTAGAATTTTCTATTTAGTTGGTACCAGGGGCAACACCAACATAAAAGTAACCTTATAGGATGAACACACCCAAGTTGGTAGAGTTAAAGTTGCAACTGAAAGAGATGCTTGATAAGGGGTACATTAGGCCACTTGTATCACCTTAGGGTGCACCAGCATTGTTAGTGAAGAAGAAGGATATGACACTCTTAGATTTTGCATTGATTACAGGAAGTTGAACAAAGTGGCCATCAAGAACAAGTACCCATTAATGAGGATTGATGATTTTTTTGATAAACTGAAGGGATCAGTAGTGTTCTCTAAGATCGAGTTGAGATCAAGATATCATTAGATACACATCAAAGAGTATGTCATCTACATGAAAACTTTTTGGACCAGGTATGGGCCTTACGATTTTTTTGTAGTTCCATTTGGTTTGACTAATGCCCCAACTACATTTATGTGTTTGATGAATAGTGTGTTGTGCCCTTATCTGGACAAGTTTTTGATTGTTTTCACTGATGGCATCTTCGTATATTCCAATAATGAGGAAGATAATGTTGAGCATTTGGCAGTAGTGTTGAAATTGTTGAGAGAGCATCAGTTGTATGTTAAGCTCTGTTGAGGAGGTAAATCCCCTTATCTTTGTTTCAAGCTTGTGTAAAAATGAAACCAACTTCAAGCATAGTTTATCTTTTTTTCAAGCTTGTGTAAAAATGAAACCAACTTCAAGCAAAGTTTTCTGATTTCAAGCTTGTGTAAAAATGAAACCATTCCCATTTTACCTCTTGTGATTGCCATTTTATCAGCCTGTTTTTTCAGATGAGCCTTGGTTTTCTCACTCCATCGTCATTATTTGCTCGGCCGATCATATGCCTTCACTTGGTTGTTTTACCCATTCCTGAGGAACCGCTGTGATGAGTGGTCTTGTTAGCCAGCCTCTTAACCTTTACTTGTTTTGAGAAGTTCCACCATTACCGGAACCAGTAGCTACCCTTAATACCACTTGTTCCTCCAGGAGGAGTCACCTTTCAGCTCTTTTCTGACTCTCTAAATATGAAAATATTTCCGAGGCCCTTGTCGTTTCGATCTCGTTAAAATGGACACGAATCGACATTCACCCAGTATACGTTTACCCCTTTTTCGGGCTAGGATAGATTATTTATAAAGGACAATTCTACTTATATGAATTCAAATGAGGTTTTACTGCATTATTATTTCTTCCACTGAGGAATTATTTTATTTAAAAGGGACTCATGGATTTACTTTTTTATCAAGTTTTGTAAATTCTAAACATGAAAAGATCGCTGAGTTTTCCTTGTCGCATTTGTTAAACTCGATGATTACGGATTCAAGCTGAATGATGCTCTCTCTGAAGTCTCAGCAAATGCATCTAGGGATGGATTCAAGCTGGAGGCGGACTTAGTGATCGTGCTACATACATCCCTTTGCTACATGCGCTACTGGGTACGCCGCTGGTGGTGTCGGAACCATTGCCTCCTAACTATATGCGTTCTTGAACATGGCACCGCATTCTAAATGGGTTAGGGATATTCGTTGCTTCACTTGCCTCCGTGGGTTTGGGTAATCCCTTTTGACCTCTCATCTGCTCTTTGCCTCGTCACTATGACCTCTGATCTTTTGATGTCAAATACTGCCAAACTCACTGTCGTGACGTCAATATGTTCAAGAGAAGTTGGCCTCTGCTAATATCAACCTTCCTCTGTTTCTCATACGATCTTGATTCACAAAAAAAACATCATGTTCCTCTGTCTCGTGTCGATGATGTGGGAAACATTATGGCCCACCTTCGATCAAGGTCACTTCCTGTCGACTTCAACTCATTATCCAGGAAGTTGGTCTAGAGACTCCTTATGGTACCTTGGAGCTTGCATGTCTCAATGGCAGGTTCGTCGCATTCGACGTGAGGTTTACATCATTGACCTCCGATCGAGTGATTCTGCGGGTGTTCGACGTCAACTCATTTATTCGCATGCCGTAGATTGTACCTTAGTACCTTGAGGACCATTTTCATTATTGGTGGTTTCTCTCGCGTCTGTTAACAACTTTCATCATTGGCTGGTAATCAGACGATGTTCTTGCATGTTCGACTTCAGCTCACATATTCACATGCTTGAACTTGTACTTTGTTGGGTCGAGATGGAGCGCAAGACCCTGGATTGTGTCTGTTGTAATCCAGGCTGCGATTGTGTATTATTATCATTATGTACATGACTCACTGATTGGATGGCTGCGACCATACCTGAGTCTATTTGTTTGATCTTAGTTGGATGGCTGCGCCCATACCCTGGATCCAGATTATAGCATACTCTGTTTCAGATGGCTGCGTCCATACCACATATACATCATGTACTTGAGCTATCAGTTGTATTTCTCCATGCAGGTTTTCCGACGGCGGAGCTTCAGTTGGACATGTTCTCGTAAAGCATTTCACCCCTCTCTCTCTCTCGGGCCTCATGCTTTAGGGGGCATCTGTTACACAGTAATTTGTCACCGTCCCTGCAATCCCCATCTCGCCCGTTGGAGGGTATTTTCTGTGACCAATAAGTAGTGTCATGCCTTGCAAATACCATCATTGCATCCCTTTCCGTGAGGACAACATTCCTTCTGTTGATCATTTCCTGAGCAGACCCCTAAAAACACCTGTTTTTTGCCTTGGCGCTGGTAGCCCATTATGTACTCGCGCCAATGGGGGAAAATTAACATTGAGACCGCGCCAATTGGCGCTCTATCCCAGTGTTGCACCCGCGCCACTCTGTTTATGGAAAGTTTTTTAATCTGGATCCAGGGTATGGGCGCAGCCATCCAACTAAGATCAAACAAATAGACTCAGGTATGGTCGCAGCCATCCAATCAGTGAGTCATGTACATAATGATAATAATCCACAATCACAGCCTGGATTACAACAGACACAATCCAGGGTCTTGCGCTCCATCTCGACCCAACAGAGTACAAGTTCAAGCATGCGAATATGTGAGCTGAAGTCGAACATGCAAGAACATCGTCGGATTACCAGCCAATGATGAAAGCTGTTAACCGACGCGAGAGAAACCACCAATAATGACAATGGTCCTCAAGGTACTACAGGTACAATCTACGGCGTGCGAATAAATGAGTTGACGTCGAACACCCGTAGAATCACTCGATCGGAGGTCAATGATGTAAACCTCACGTCGAATGCGACGAACCTGCCATTGAGGCATGCAGGCTCCAAGGTACCATAAGGAGTCTCTAGACCAACTTCCTGGATAATGAATTGAAGTCGACAGGAAGTGACCTTGATCGAAGGTGGGTCATAATGTTTCCCACATCATCGACACGAGACAGAGGAACATGATGTTTTTGTTGTGAATCAAGATCGTATGAGAAACAGAGGAAGGTTGATATTTGCAGAGGCCAACTTCTCTTGAACATATAAATGGCACGACAGTGGACTTGGCAGTATTTGACATCAAACGGATCATAGGTCATGGTGACGAGGCAATGAGCAGATGAGAGGTCAAAAAGGATTATCCAAACCCACGGAGGCAAAGTGAAGCAACGAGATGAGATGTCCCCAACCCGACACGAATGTAGACAAGTGCCATGTTCAAGAGCGACATACTGCCAACGACAACGACGATGGTTCCATTTTTCCCCCACCATTTCTGGCGAGTACCCCAATTATTTTTAATAACAAGCTTGAAGGGGATAGCATATGCTTGTAATATAAGTCCGCCCTTTGGGCGAATCCATCCTAGTGCATTTAACGAGTCCTAGGAAGGAGGAACTCGGAGAACGTCATTTCGACTGGATCCGATGTCATCAGGGTTTAACGAGTCTGACAAAGGGAGAACTTGGCGTCTTTTCATGTTTAGAGAGTTTGAAAAGACAGCAGAAAAGGAAACTCCACAGGTCCCTTTTCGTAAATAGTTCCTCAGATCCAAAAAGGTAGAAAACTATGTCTGAGAAAACCTCCTAGTCGCAATAGGCTAGGGTATTCCTTTTTCATAAATAATCTATCCCAGCCCGAAAAAGGGGTAAACGTATACTGGGTGAATGTCGATTCGTGTCCATTTTAACGAGATTTAAATGACAAGGGCCTCGGCAATCTTTTCATATTTAGAGAGTCAGAAAAGAGCTGAAAGGTGACTCCTCCTGGAGGAACGAGTGGTATTAAGGGTAGCTACTGGTTTCGGTAATGGTGGAACTTCTCAAAACAAGTAAAGGTTAAGAGGTTGGCTAACAATACCACTCATCACAGCGGTTCCTCAGGAATGGGTAAAACAACCAAGTGAAGGCATATGATCGGCCGAGCAGATAATGACGATGGAGTGAGAAAACCAAGGCTCATCTGAAAAAATAGGCTGATAAAATGGCAATCACAAGAGGTAAAATGGGAATGGTTTCATTTTTACACAAGCTTGAAATCAGAAAACTTTGCTTGAAGTTGGTTTCATTTTTACACAAGCTTGAAACAAAGATAAACTATGCTTGAAGTTGGTTTCATTTTTACACAAGCTTGAAACAAAGATAAACTATGCTTGAAACCGGTTTCATTTTTACACAAGCTTAAAATGGAAACAAACTATGCTTGAAAAAGTAAGCATGCCCCCAGCATTGTGACTCAATTCGAGGTACATGCCCCCCAAGCTTCAATCCATATGAAAGGCAGATGGAGTGAAGGTTCAAAATACGAGATCAAAGAAAGACTCAACTGGGATTTTACGAGATCTAACAAAGACTCGAATTGAACAGGAACGTGTTTCATTATTTTAACGAGGTTGACACATTAAAAGAACTATCCTCAAGACACCTTGTTTCATGGTTTAAGGAGCTTGGCACAAGACAAGGAACTCTGCTCCGACAACCTTGTTTCATTTTTTAAGGAGCTTGACACAAGACAAGGAACCATGCTCCGACGACCTTGTTTCATTTTTTAAGGAGCTTGACACAAGACAAGGAACTCTGCTCCGCTGACCTTGTTTCATTTTTTAAGGAGCTTGACACAAGACAAGGAACTCTGCTCCGACCAGCTTGTTTCATTTTTTAAGGAGCTTGACACAAGGAAAAGAACCCTACTCCGACAACCTTGTTTCATTTTTTAAGGAGCTTGACCCAGGGAAGAAACCGTGCTCCAACCGACTTACATCAAAAAGAACAAGAAGGCGGTGCTTCCAAGAGTTCTACTCTTGATGGAAGGGAAACATCCTGGAAGTCAGGACCCAATGCCCCCAGCACATTATGCACAACGGCATCATCACTGAGCACAGGCACGGGGTAAGTAGCCACATAGTTGACCTGCGGTGGGGCAGATACAATAGGTGGATAAAAACCAGGAGGGGGTGATGGCGGACCAGTTGCCACATTAGGACCAAAGAATGACAGCTGATCAATGGTCACGATCCTTCCTTCATGCGAAAAACAAGCCACACGAAAGAGGGAGGAGACGAGCGCTCCCATGGCATAGGTGTAATCACGCCCCAAAAGCAGATTGAAATCCAAGGGGCCTGGAACGACCATCACGTCCATATGGACGGTTTTACTTCCCAAAGTAACAGGTAACCTTGGAAGGACACCCAACGGTTGACTGGTTCTTCTATTGAATGTCAACAGATTCTGCATAACAGGCGCAAGCGTCGGCGAACCGAAAGCTTTCCAGGTAGTTGAAGACAGAATACTAACAGAGGCACCTTCGTCTATAATGGTACTGGGTACGACCAGACCAAGAGCATGTACTGTGATCTCGAAAGGCACGTAAGACGGAAGGCGGAATCCCGCAAATCGGTTCCAATCAAAGGAAGCAACCAAACTACTCGGAGGGGCTACCATCGACATGCGAAGGTCTTCCCCTGATGTTATGGTAGAAGAAGCATCCTCCATAACCTCCATCTCGAAGGCGGGAGGGATATCCTCCGGAGCCTCCATCATGGAAGGCGGAGGAGGGGCTTCTTGAAGCACAGGGACAGGAGAATCTTTCTCCAATTCTGAAGAATCTGAAGAAATCAGAAGGACATGGGGGGTGTGAGATCCACTCTCGACAGAAAAGACCTGGTGCACTGCGGACAGGGCCAGCTCAACCGATCCGACGACCAATGGTCGGTCAGGGACGGATTCGTGAATTTGAATTTCTGGGGGAGTGGAATCGACCAAGGATGACTCTTGACCAATCATAGGATCAGCTGGCGGAGGACGTAAAGAAAGCTGATTATAACCAGGTCGAAGGTGTGGTGTAGAACCGGTTGGGTTGTCCAAAACTAGTTTGGCTTCATCCATATAAGGACAAAGGTGAATGGCGTGGTGCCCTTCACACAACTTATAGGGATTGGTGATCTTACCCTGCTTCTTAGGAGTCTTATCAGTACCATTTGAAGCCGTGCCCCCAACTTGGCTCCCGGAAGTCAAAGGCAATGGCGGATGGTCATCGGACCATGCTTCGAGCACCTTGGGGATGCCAGGGCAGTCTCGAAGAAGATGGTATCTCGTGCACAACAGGCAAGGGAACTTGACTTTCTGTGGAGGGTTGGAAGGTTTATCGGGAGGAGATATTTCAGAAACAGTGGCTGCACTTTTAGCCTCTCGCTTATCAGACTTCTTCTTCTTTGTCTTCTTCTTCTTCTTCTTAGCCACCTGGCTACTTGAATCCAGACTTTCACCAGGCGAAGTAGAAGAGGAGGACGCATAAACAAGCGAAGAAGGGGAGAGGTCCACCTTGGAATCGACATGATGTTGTTCAGGTGGAGAAACTGATTGAACAGTAGTGGAGACATTCGGAACAACAGAGGTTGAGAACAACCAAACAGGCAACCCAACAGTTAACCCAGGAAGGGACAACGTCGCCATGTAAGGAGCACCAACATTTCCAAAAGGAGGAAAATGACCAGGATTCCCTTCTGAGGGGATTCCTTGGTTGGTAAACTCTGAAAAAGTTGCCATCAAAAGTCAAAACCACACACGGGCTGAAAAAGAGTTAAGACACACGATCAAACGGTCAACAAGCAATGTCTAAACAAGTGTGTAATCGTGGGCGATTAATTTTACCACATTGGAAAGTAAGAAATTCTACCGTTTCATGTTTTAAGAGTCGAGAAACGATAAAAAGATGACTCTATCTCTTTCAGAGTTGACACAAGCGTGAAAGGACAAGCGCTTGACGGTCTTTTCAAGTTTAAGGAGTCAGAAAAGACCAAATGACTGCTCAGGAAATACTAGGCACAAAGGGTGTACCAAATATCCGTGAACTGCAATATACACCTTGGTTTCAATAATGAAACAGAAATCGACCAAGGACTTTCCGTACGTGCAGGTAGTCTCCCCGAATGCTGTGTTCGGTGTATCACGGGTATAGGGCGGCAGACTCGGCTTCCTGTGGATAAAGGATTGAAAAACTATAGGGGTCTCCCTTTATATACGCGACGGTACGGGGAGCGCAAGTCCGTACTAGCGCTGTCTAAAGCCAACAGGCGAACGACAGCTGCTAGGTTTAACGACGCCGGAACACGTCTCTAGCCTAGACCTTCTAAATATATTTCGTTAAGTTCCAATGCTGCCTTAGGTTAATTGAATAAATTTTACAGTTGATCTTCAATTAAGTTTCAATTTTCAGGCCCTATCGTATGTAGCGTCTCGAAAGACTCCTAAATGCAAAGCTATATGCCACAGTGCAACATTTCGTTCGATGAAAACTAGTTAGAGAAGAGTTGAGAGCTTTTACACAAACGAAATGAACGGAAGACAAACAATGAGATCTCTAATGCAACTAATGAAATTGAAAACTTTTCATTCAAAACACTAATCATTAGTGATATGGAAAAGATCACAATTCGCACTAATTAACAAAAGAAAAAGAGATTTTTTTTTTTGATTTTCAATGTCTGATAGCTAATATGCACTAAACAAACTTGAAAACAAATGGAACAACTTGAGAAACGATATTTAAGAGAGCGAAACAAACAAATTTCACTCAACAACGCAAGCAATCAGATTCCCAAATCGACCAAAGTCTCTCAAAACGAAGAAAAGACTCAAAAGCTTCCAATGGACCGTGTGATCTAGGTCCAAGGCAAGACCAAACGAATTTCGAATGAAGGAATGAAAAATCACCCAAAAATCGCAACAAAACAATGAGCAACTACTTAGAGGATGCGGAGAATCAATCAGACAGTTGATAGGACAATCAAAACACCAAAACTCCCGAGGAGGGCTCGATACACTAAGCCACTAGATGCCCTAGGGCCTAAAACGTGAAATCGATAGATAAAAGCAAACAACCAAAGGGCAGAGGTGAATTCCCAGTCAAACAGGACTCCAACACACTCAGGCAGTCGGAAAATCAAGAAGAAAAACACTGATCAAATCCAGAGAGCTCAGAAATGAGGAAACTCAAAAAACTTACAGGGGTGGCGCGACTGTAAGGGTGGGAAACTCAAAAAACTTACAGGGGTGGCGCGACTGTAAGGGTGAAACTGGCGCCAGAAAGAAATTGGCGCGGGCTGGACAAAGGCAACGTGCGCCAATTGGCGCAACTGTCGGGTTAAAAACCGCGCCAGTCGAGTTTCTCAAGCAAAATTAAAAACAAGCTACTCCAGAAGCAGACCAATGCAAGCTAAGCAAACCAAGAGGCAAAAACAGTGAAAGAACCCAACCCAGAAGGTTCATCAAGCAAGGAAAAACATCAAATAATCAAAGCGAGACAACAAAAATGAGATAGTGAAATTTGGACGATCTCCCCAGTGGAGTCGCCAAATTGTTGAGGAGGTAAATCCCCTCTGCGGACAGAGGTGATCCCTACTAGCCCAGCAGGGGTCTAGCAACAATCAAACAATGTTATGACGCAAGTTCCTAGTTATGAATGAAATACTAGAGATAGAAGCCTACCTGGATTCCAACGCTATGATCTGAAGAAGAAGCATCCCCGTTCCTCAACCTCGGCAGATCACAATCCTTCCACGATCTCCGCGGATGAACACCTGCACATAGAAGAAACGAACAGATACAAGCATAGAAACCGGCATACGTAACTAAACATCAATCAGAAAGGACGTTACTCATATTAACATGATGGAAAACAGAGTGGAACCATAATCATAATCATCTATTAAATAACAAACGAAGAGAGATTACAACCAAGTTCTGACGTCGCGGTCTCTTTCGGATGGGTCTGCATTGGTTCAACAGTCTTCTGAAAGCTCACTAAGGAGGGAAAACTCTCTTGTGAGTCTCTCGACAATGGCTCTCCCATTGATTCTGCCTTAAAGGAAAGAGAGGATTTAGCAAAGACAAAGGCTCTTTGGGAATATGGAGATTCAAAGTCAGTACTTCAAGACTATTTCAGTTTCTCACTTCTTCTAAAGAATGGATGAGAGCTATATTTATGAGAGAGGAGGAGGCTGGGGATCCCTACAATAGTGGAAGGGAGGCCTTATCCTTTGGGAGGTTCTGCCAAGGAAACAAGAGGGCCAAAGAGAGGCTGCAAGGCCTCAAAGAACCATCTCCATAGACTATCCACTGTTGCTAGACCAAATTTCGCCACTTTTAAAAACATTCACATAATTAGAGTATGGGTACATCGACAGAGCACCAACTATGCTCAATGTTAATTTTCCCCCATTGGCGCGAGTACATAACGGGCTACCAGCGCCAAGGCAAAAAACAGGTGTTTTTAGGGATCTGCTCAGGAAATGATCAACAGAAGGAATGTTGTCCTCACGGAAAGGGATGCAATGATGGTATTTTCAAGGCATGACACTACTTATTGGTCACAGAAACGACCCTCCAATGGGAGAGATGGGGATTGCAGGGACGGTGACAAATTACTGTGTAACAAGCTCAAAACGTGTAGTTTCTTTCAGACTGAGGTACACTTCTTGGGACATGTTGTCTCCGAGGAACGTATAGCAGTGGACCTAGAAAAGGTAAGAGCCATAATGGAGTGGGAAGCTCCCAGAAATGTTGATGAGGTGATATCTTTCATGGGATTGGGAGGATATTACAGGAGGTTCATCAGGAACTTCTCATATATTTCTTATCCAATTACATCATTGCAAAGGAAAGGTAAGACGTTTGAGTGGACAGAGGAGTGTGAGGATAGTTTTGAACAACTTAAGTAGTTATTGACAAATTCTCCAATGTTAAAGATAATATATCTAGAAAAATAGTTTATAGTATTTACAGATGCTTGTAAAAGAGAGATTGGTGGAGTCCTTATGCAATATGGATAGGTTGTATGCTATGAGTCACAGAAACTGAATGAGCATGAATAGAATTATCTGACGCATGATCTTGAGCTAGCAATGATCATACATGCATTGAAGATGTGGAGGCAATATGTTCTTGGTAGGAGGTTTGTACTATTGAGTGATCATAGTGGGTTGAGGTACTTGTTTGACTAGACAAATATGAATGCTAGAAAAGCCAGATGGTTGGCTACGATCAATGAGTTTCATTTTGAGCTAAAATACATCAAAGGTAAAGAAAACAGGGTCGTAGATTCTCTTGGCAGGCGGATACATGTAAATCACATTTCAAGTATGAGCTCCTATGGGATGGATTTATAGGATAGGATCTTGCAGGAAGGTCAACATGATGTAAGATATATGGAGCGTAGGCACGGATTATAGCAGAGTATAGGTACAGGTAGTGGTACAAGTACAGGTAAAGGTGCATGTGTACAGGATGTGGACTATCATCTCACTACAGATGGATTGGTAATATTTAGGGATAGGATATATGTGTTGGACAACAGTGAGCTCAAGAAGGTGATATGGATGGAGTTTCAGGCGAAACCATATTCAGGTCACCCAGGCTACCATAATATTTTTATTTCAGTGAAGATATTCTATTATTGGATGAACCTAAGGAAGGATGTATCAAAGTTCCTGGCTAGATGTTTGTACTATTTGCAGGTGAAGGCACAGTGTAGGCATCCAGGTAAACTAATACAACCTAATGCGATTTCCAAATGGAAATGGGATGTCATTTCCATCAAATTTATAAAAGGTTTGCCCAGGACATTGAGACAACATGATTCCATCATGGCTTTTGTGGACAAGTTGAAAAATGTTGCACATTACAATCTAGTGAAGACTACATATTCAGCTAGTGATGTACCAAAAGTGTTCATAAGATACATAGTCATACTTCATGGTGTTCCAAAGAAGATCGTGTCATATAGGGATGCAAATTTCACTTCTAATTTTTGGAAGGAATTATTTGTAGGTTTGGACACAGAGTTGTCCTCGAGTACATCTTATCACCCGCATATAGATGGACAGACTTAGAGAGTCAACAAGATCTTGGAGGACATGTTGAGGATGTATGTGATGCATCAGCAGTGGAAATGCGAAGGTTATCTACCATTGGTTTAGTCTTCATACAAAAATTGGTATGAGGATTCATTGGGTATGAGTCCCTTCGAGGCATTTTATGGGCGGAGTTGTAACACTCCCATCAATTGGATTGATCCAATTAGCATGGTGTTGATTGGACCAGACATTTTGGAAGACATGGAACAAAAATGCAGGCTATAAAGAAGAATATAGAGGCAGCACAGGACAAACATAAGAGGTATGCATACCAGAACTAGGCATTTAATGAGTTTAAGGTTGGGGAGCATGTGTATTTTCACATAAATCCCAAGAATATCTCCTTTAGGATCGGATCATGTGCCATGTTGGCACCATGGTATTGTGGGACTTTTGAGATCCTTGAGAGGATTAGAATAGTGTCCTATCGACATGCACTGCCTCCAATGGTGAAATTACATGATGTGTTTCATGTTTCATTACTTAAAAGGTATATAAAGGATGTTGATCATGCCATTGATTGGTCTGTATTACTAGCGGAACAAGAAGGAGAATTCCAGCTGGAACCTCAGTACATATTGTAGTGGAAGTAACTCATTCTCAGGAACATAGCCATTGAGCAAGTTAAAATGCAATGGAACCACTTTTGGCCTTATGAAGCTACATGGGAGATGGCGCATCAAATGTAGGGCACGTATCCTTCATTGTTTGCTGGTTGAGGAAAAGTAGTTTTTGTTTGATGTTTGGCATATGTTTGGAATATGTTTTGGTGATATTTTTGGTATATGTACATATGTATATGGATGTAGATACCACCATGACTTAAGTTATAAAGCTCCAATAAACGGTATGGATGTTATGTGGTCATATTATCATGTTTTTTTCTTTTGAGTAGGTTACTCATTGTAAATACCGCGTTAAGCTACGTTATAAATATCCATGAGACGTATGTTTGATTTTCAGTAGTTTTTTTGAGGTGTAGGTGTGTTTTAACACCAAGGATGGTATTCCCCAAGGGGGATGGTTCTGTAACAGACCCAGGAAAAATTTCATGTAATAAAAGTTAATAAAGGAAAAATAAGGCCATGGTTAAGGGACACTTATTCCAAGTTGAATGTTGGGAAAAGATGTCCTAGTGAGCATCAATTGATGTAGTTATGGCTAAGGAAATTGGAAAAGGCAATGACAAAGGCATTAAAGAAGAAAAAAGTATTTTTGGCACATTCATTTATGAAAATAAAGGAAAATAGGAGAAATGGAAGGTAAAAGGTCACAGGTTGCATGTGAGGAGGAAAATGAAGAAAAATTATATAAAATAAAGAAAATATAGGCCTCATGGATAAAAATGCTTCTGACGGTCAGTTGGTACCTTTTTTTCAGTGTAGCTTTTTGTTAGTTCAGTTTTGGAGCTCTCTCATTATTCTCTCTCACACTCTTGAACACTTAGAGTTTCCTTGGAGAAATTCCACATTGTGCCAAGAAAGAGGAAAGATAGCAAAGGAAGGATAAGGAAAGGAGAGGAAAGCAAAGATCAAGTAAGGAAGAGCATGATCTAGCAACTTCAGCAAGAATACTTGTAGGTAACATATTTCATGTGTGATTTCCTAGCTTGTTTGGACATGCATGGCTAATGCATGTTGGTATTTGGTTCTCTTGATGTAGGTGGAATGGTTTTTTTGGGTTTTGATAGTGGTCTTCAGCCTTGCCTTGCATTTTTCCAGATTCTATGGTGTGTTTGGATTTTGATCTCAGTTTTAAGCTTTGGAATTGCTATATGGATTTCAGAATCCGAGGCGTAGGTGGTCTAAGGTTCTTCACCAAAGGCCTAGGAATCCCTTTACTGGTTTTGGCGAGATACACGGTAAAGCCTAAGGGAGATGTATTGGTTTATGGCCTAGTGATCCGGGATTGGATTGCAGTAAAGCCTGAGACATATGGAGACAAAAAATCCCTTAAGGATAGTGATGGATTCCATATGGCATTCCAAGTTCGATTCAATTTTGTGATCAGAGAACCATTTTTAGTGTGATCCTAGTATGGTGAGGGTGGAGGTGATTTAACCTCTAGATTCCCTTGTTTGTGTTTTGGATGGGTTTATCCATTAGATCCCACATTCATGCTTTGAATATGGCACAAGGGTGATTGACTGAAGAGATATTTTCTCAGCCATGTCTATAGTCGGGTGGTATGTGGAAGTCCTAAACCCGGTCGGTTATTGCCTATGTTTAATGAAAGCTAATTTCCCTTGATTTTTTACTTATTAATGTGTGGATTTAATGGCTACTATCTCTTTGTTATTTCCATAGTTTCATGCTGGTTATAAACATGCTTAAATGGTCGGTTTCTATCATGGTTATTCATGTATTTACTTGTAATTATTAAATTGATGGATGCAAGACCTAATTGGTGGCATATCTATTCAAGGAAGAGGGTGGTGATCATTCTTGTAATTTTTCATAAGAGTACTCAGTCATTCATGCTTTGTCTTGTACCCTATACCTATAGATTTCATTCATGCCAAGTGTTTGAAAAAATGCCAGTCCCATTTGGGGATGGTGAGGCCTAGTCCTGGAGTCATTTTTTAGTTATTTTTCATTTTCATCATATGTTTAATGATTTGTTAAAGCTACAAGAATTTTTGGGCAGTGTTTAGGATTCTAGGCTTAAAAAGTGCCTTAATTCCCGCAGAAGCAGGCACATGTCTAGGCAATTGAGTCCCTGGTCGCACACATCCCCATGTTGTGGGTGTGTCCAAAGCCTCCCAGATGCACCCTTTCACATATCAAGGGAGAATATAGGGGGTTTTCTGTTGAGATTCAACAAGATGATGAAGCTTATTGAAAATGAGTCGTCTTCACTAAGTGGGTCCATAGGCTATTTTTAGGTGCAAGTCTATTCTTAGACTATGTCTATTTTTAGACATGGTGATCATATTTCAAAATTTGCAGGATGTTATTTGTGGATGGTTGGTCAAGTTGGAAAAATATATGAAATTCTATTTTTAAAATATTAGGTGAAGCCTATTTATAGATTTTCGATCTAAAAATAGAAGTGTCAATTATTATTAGCTCTTAATAGTAATCTACAATAAACAACAACTTATTATCTTCGAGCACTTAATTTCATTGTACATATTTGTCAAATCAGTGGGCTGAAGGAATTATGCAATTCCTAGGGTTTATAGTGGCTCATGCATGGAGGACTCAGTTAGAACTAAAATGGCAAAGTTATGACAGAGTTGGAAGAGTAGTTCATGGAGTTGTTATTCATTTTAACTCAGTTATTGGAGTTAAACTCAGTTGAGCTAGTTGTATCTAGTCCAACTGAATGATACACTAGTGAGAGTGGAGTGAATTAATTAGTTAATTAATTCACAAATAATAACTCGTTTATCAACTGAAAAATACAGCAGTTAACTACAGTGCATGCTAGTTCTAGTGGAGACCCAGTGGAGAGATAGGTGAAAGGGAAAGATGGACTATCCATTGTGACTATAGTGATGCATTGATTGCACCAAAAACACATTGGAGTTGCCAATGAGGATTTCACAGTGCAAGAAAGGTAGATTCGAATTCATTCAGGGGTCTTCTTCAGCAAGGATTGCACAGTGGAGGCAGGTTATCAGGTGGCAAGAAATCAGTGCATGGATTTGCATATTTCTTCTGATTAGTGTGTGACGATTGATTGTACTAAGAGCTTGATGTACTAAGATTTGTATGAGATTGTTACATGATCTCCATGATACATAATATATGATAGTTGGGGTTTTTAGCTTCAGGATTTCCCGTTAAACAATTGTGTTATGTGCGATTGTTTTTATTGCTTCATGTGTTTTCAATTGATTTTAATTTCCCCAAAATATTAACAGTGGAAGGATTCTTTATTTAGCAAGAAGATAAAATATTGTTAGATCAGGAGAATTTGGATATATACATGCATCTTGTATATAATTTCTACATGGTATCGGAGCAGTGTTAATTATTGAAGATTGCAATAGTGAAGAATTGATGAGTTTGTGCTGGTGGACAACTCGAATTTGCTTCATAAAATTATTGGTGCGACAGTTGAGTATACATTGAAATGTCTTTCAATGGGTTGCGATTGGAGTATGCCCTTGATGGCATCTAGAATTACATAACCTGGAAGGATAGGATGGAGGCAGTGTTGGAGGATAATGGACTGAAGGAGTTCATCGATAGCGATGTTCCTAAGCCGGGATGTAGCGATGCTACATTACTTGACGCATGGAAAAATAAGATATCAAAGACAAGAAGAATTCTGTTGGAAGGTGTTGTTAAAGCCTCAAAAATCACTGCAACAGCATTAGGGGATAACCACCCGGTCCAGACCTTAATACAACTCTTTTTCCATTTATGATAGTGGCTCCGACTGGTTTAACGAGGTCCAGTTACCTTTTCCCTATCGCTATTGGTTTAAAATGTATCTTTAAATACCAATAGACAGGGATATCAGATCACTTCTTCTTGCTGATCGGGCAAGAGAATGACCCTTAAACTGATTTGGGTTCAGCCAAACCACAACTAATATTTTGCCTCTTTGAGAAGAGGACTTAAAAGAATGTAGAATTTTAATCTAGATACAAACTTATTTTATAATGCAAGAAAAAGAAACTAATCTAAATCATATCTCAATTAGGTAGATATAGATATAACCCAACTAAGAGCAAGATAATTAAATGATGAGAATTTAAATATGTTTGACTTTTAATTAATGTTTTTTTTTCTAAGTGAGACTAATTTCTATTATGTATAAAGGCTATAGTACAAAACTGCACCAACGTCAGTTGTGGAAGCCTGAACGTTGGGCTTGATAGTCAAGCAAATCATGCAAAGTCTGGACTGCCCGAGACGGGAAACCAGTCCTTTAAACCATAACTTCTGAACCGCCCAAAGATGGGAAACCGGTTTTAAGTTTGCAGTAATCAAAAAAACACTATGTCTGAGGAAAATACATTGCCTGTATAACAAAGCAATATAAATAAAAAACAGATGATTTCCACTAGAGCAGAACAGAGAAACCTGAAAAACAAAGCAGTTGCTATTCATGAGTGGGAGAGGGCGATTCTTCAATGATTCTGCAGGTGAACATCTCGCCTCTGTCCGCCGGTTCTTCACTGAGAGCGCGTCCGCCATCTTCACGTTCTATCTCCGTGCTGGTCTCGTGCCGAGGGGCCGAGGAGGCAGGGTCAACAGGAGGAGGAGCAGGCATGTTCGACGAACTGGGCGGGCCAAAATTCAGAACTTCTTCCCGAAGCGTGACCATAATAGCAGCAGTGAGAATGGCATTGCAGGAGGTACAGTCGAACCTTAACTCAGTACGCTGAGAGGTTTGACGGATGGATGGCCGAAGAGAACGCGGAGCAGCAGCAGGTGCAAACCCAGTATCCATCTCGGACGCCGGAGCAGGAACAGGAGGCGGGCGCTGTTGATTGAGCCGCCCACGACCAGAACCCCGTCGACTTCTCATGCGTTCGCGGAGGCGAGGCATGATGGTTGAATTTGAGCCAAACTGAGCAGGGCACGTCCGACAGAGAGAGTTCTGGGTTGCGCTGGATTGAGAATGAGAACCAGAAGCAAAGCGACAAGGAGCTCTGGGCGGGACCACAGAGGAGGGGGCGAGGTTGCCGGACAGAGCAGAAGAAGCAGGATTGAAGACGGACTGGTTACACCATGGGCTGTGAGAAAAATTCCAATTGGGGGCTAGCTCGATGCAGGCTCCTAACGAGTTTCGTTTCCCAGTATTCGTCTTGAGGCTGGCCTCAGTATTTGCAGAAGAACAAATCACATGCAGAGGAATAGGCGAGCCTGGACCGTCCATCCCACCATTCAGACCTTCACAAATACAATTCGCGCCCAGAATGACCGCCATATCCACCATAACCAAGAGCCGAATGGGCCGATCGAGGAGAGGAGCTCTCACGCAGTGTGGAGAGTAAATGCAGCGTTTAATGGTAGTACCGGGAGCCATATGGGCTGCACCGGCTATATTCATTGGGAAGTGGCCTATGTGCCACGTTCCCTTGTGTCTATTAAACACCCGTAGCCGGGGTTGACTTTTAATTAATGTTAAACTAATGAAAAAATTTAATTAACTCACATTTGTGAATACCAAAACACATTCTATTGATACCATTTAACTGAAATAATAAATCAACAACACTCAGGAAGAAATTCACATAAATGATATTGATTGTCAAATCAGTCAAGCCAATAATAAAACAATAATATGTGGAAGAAATTCGCAACACATTATTATTTAATAAATTAGTTTTATAAGACAGATTTCTGAGTAAATAGTTACTCAAAAATTAGAGTTTAATCCATAAGAACAGAGATACATAACAACATTGAAACAAATTATCTATATCAACAGAAATGCATAAACATGAATAAAATAAAACAACAATTTTATTATCATAAAATTGAAACCAGTATTTGATACAGAAATGCCAAAAATACCAGTTAATTGAATCTTCTTCTCTAATCCCGGTCTCTAATAGTCCTTTGCATTAGTTGAATTTCTGCTTTCAAAACTAGAGCTGCAGAAATGCAAACTCTGCCCATCATACATAATTCAAGATATAAAGAAAAAACCCTAAATAATGTTCATATATGAAATTTTCTCTCCTCCCTCCTACAACTCTAAATTCCTATTACAGAAATGCTTTTAGAAGTCTAGAATTGCAAAAGAGAGCAGCCCCTTTTTCACATTCTACAATCTTCCATTTATAATATTTCCAAAATAATTTTGAGAGGAGAGTTTGTTGAAAAAAAATCTACCCAATCCAATTTTAATTTCTTAAAAATTGCAAACTTTAATTGTTGGAGTCTTCTCTTTGATTGATAGCTTCTTCTTATCATCTCTTTAACTGTTTTCCTACAAAAACAAATCAAAAACAAAATTAAAATGCAAAAATAAAATCAAAATGTCAAATCTAGAAATTAAAATAGATCCAATTAAAACTTAATTAAATAAATAAAAAAGGAAACATAAGTTTTCTTTTGATTTATGTGCTGATCTAATTGGCCAATGAGAACATAAACGAATGAATTTGCACTCATAAGAAGTTGTGGCAAATTAAAATGCAAAAAATAAAACTCAGAAAATTAGTTTTGTTTAAAAATTCGTAGCTTGATCTTTTGCTGAATTTTAGACCCAAAAAATGATCAAATCTAGAAACAAAACCTTTTCAAGAATAATCTCCATCATTTTATCTTTCTAATGAGCTATCCTGGGCCTCATTTGGCCAAGTAAAACTCCATTTATGAGCCTCTAAAGTTGATATATTAAAATTTCCAAAAATCTGGAATTTTGTCGTTTGGGCTAAAAAAATTAAATTCTAATCCTAAATTAGATTATTATAATGAATTAATTAATTATAATTAATTGCAATTATATTATTCATCTAATTTAGTTATAATCTAATTCTTAATTAAGTTTTAATTATCTATTAATTAATTATAATTACATTATTAATTGTTAATTATAAACTATTTATTTAATAAACTATTTATTAATTAATGTTAATCTAACTAATAATTATAATTAACTATTTCTAAACAACTTAATCTAATTAATAATTAATTATAATCTAATTAATAATTAATTATAATTTAATTAAATTAATTACATTCTATTAATTAATTTAATTAATTTAAAATTAATTATTTCAAATATTAAATATTAAATCTATTACTAAATTAAAACTAACCTAACATTAAACTGATATAAAACTAAAACTAACCTAACACTAATCTATCACTAACACTCACTACGTATATTAAACTAACACTAACATTACCTTAACACTATGCTAGCATTTCAATATTCCCATTACACTCATACAAATGAGTTTAAAAAAACAAATAACTTATGAGTTTTTGACTTCATCGCAATCGGCTCATCTAGAGGGATGGTCATCGGAGGTTTTTAAAGATGCCTACCATGAGAACTCCCGATGCGATGTTGTTTATTTTTTAAATCTCTGATGCGATATAATTTTTATTTTTTGTTTTTTTTTTTTTTTTATAATTTTTTATATTAAATTTTAATTTAATTAAATTAATCATAATTTATATAATAATTAATTTAAGATTAAATATCGAATATCAATTTTTTATTTGGTTTTATTTTAATGATGTTTAATTAAATTATGAAATTATCTAAAGTGATGATTTGCCTATCTAAACTACAGCCACTTTGACATTTTGAGTTTTCGAGATTAGTAATTTATTGGAATAAATGACTGAAATCTTGATGCTTTATGATTTGGCTGTATAAGTTAAAAAAAATGAAAAATGTTAGTAATAACTAACTACGGGTTAATATTTAAACTAAATGCATTATTGAACTAATTTAATTAAAAAATGGAATATTGTACATTTTACACATTTTAAACCTAGGCGACATAATTGATTAGACTTCAAAGGAGTGTCATTTACAAACCAGTTGACCAAATGAGGTGAAACAAGTATCAATGGAAAGCTTATAAAAAATTGATTTCAAGCAAGCAATCAAAACAAAAATCTAAAGAAAATAAAAAATTAACAAAATCGTAGGATAATTAACTTAATAAAAATCCTAAAAAGCGTTTAGCCAAAAAAATGTATAGAAAGGGTCCTCGTTATTTGAAATGAACAAGTTAAAAATGGGGGTGGGGGGGTGACACACGAGAGAAGAACCAGTTATCTCTGTTTGGTATGAATGAAATTTTTCTAAAATTAAAGTAAAAATAATTAAAGAAGAGAAAATTATTTTTGGAATGCTTGACTAGGTTCATTAATCTGAATAAAAGAAAGAATTATATTATTGTAATTTTCTTAAAATTCCTCATAAATTAAAATATTTCATAACTCTATATCAGTCCTTAATTAGTTGTAGAGATAAAGTAGGGGTCAATTTACAACTTAGCTTTTAAAATGTACTCATTTGTCATAGGTAGAGCCAGTGCTGCCAGCAAACCTCTATAGTCTTGACAGGGTTACCTTTTAATCACGAATGATTCAGAATCTCATTTATTTAAGAATTATTGACCTAGAGATAAATCCATTTATATATGTTTTTATTTATTTATTTATTTATTTCATTTCTTTTAATTCTTAAAAGCCATTGTCCTGGTTTGGTAGCCAGATAGTTGTCAATGATATTCACTATTTATAATTGGACTGAACAAGTTGGCTCATGATGAGACCCCTTGTCTTATAATTGTTTGCAATCATAAGCCATTACCCTGGTTTGTTTAGCAGTTTTGGTAATGTTAGCCTATTTTCCCCCTATGATCATGGTAAGCAGGCTCGCGATGAGACCTCTTATCTTTTAAGTTTAAATATATTTGTGGATTACACTCTAGAAAAATAAAACTTCTTTTAAATAGAGAGAATCATTCACTCCTTAAGAGTTTAGAATGACAATTTCAGAGTTAAAAGTTATTTGCTGTAAAGTGTCTTTACTTGGTTAAAAATAACTTTTCTTGATTGATAATAGAATTTTGAAAGATCTTAATAAAATATTGAAATCTGAAAATAATTACAATTTTGATGAAAAAGAAATTTCTCAGATTTCATGATACTTCGTCAACTTTTCTTATTTTGTAATCTCTTCCTTAAGTATGTCTACCTTTATAATAAGAACACCAAATTTTGCTAAGAGATTTAAGAAAAAGCTAAAAGGAGACTATTAACAATTTTTCCTATGCATGCCAACCATTGTTAGGTAACAAGAATTCCTTCCATATAAATCATGGAAAATTCACCAAAATCAAAACTGAAAACCAAAGGAGAAAAATTCTTGAGCTAAAGTGAGAAAAGAAATCAGCAAACAAAAATAAAAATGAAGAAATTTTAAAAAATTGGAAAGGAAATCTAAGTTATGAAATACAAACTCTAACAAGAATGTTTATGCCAATGTTTCAACAACATGAAGTAAAATAAAATAATCATGTAATCCTTCCCTCTTATGTCGAGATTCAAATAAATTATACCTTGCAGGGTTGTAAATGTTTTAGGTTTTATATAGCAATGATGATAAAATTCAGCCACAATGAAAAATTTCTGTCTGATGGCAATCTTCTTGTTTCAAAGAATCATCTTAATTATTTTCTAATAAAAGGAATGCTTCTAAAGAAACAAATTAAAGGTTCATAAACTTTATAATGTAGCTATTTCAACGAAGACTATCGCTGTTTCTTGAAAATAAACCAGGAAAAGAGCATAGGGCTTACAAAATATGATTTGGCAGATGATTGAAATCTTTTATGAAGAGCTGCAAAACAGATTTAAATACCAACATAAAAACAAAATTGAAACTAAAGTAATGAAATGAAAATTAATGAAAGTGGGTACATGAATCTTACCATTGAATAATTGCACTTGATCTTACTTGAAGGTATCAATTTCTCCAATACTAACTGACTTCTTTTAGTTGACATTAAAAATATGAAGAATGAAAACTAACTAAATTCCTATAATCTAAAATCATTATTTATTTTATTTAAAATAAAAAAAGCAGTAAAATGTAAAAACGGAATGTTTTGTGCTCAAGAGAATTGAATTAAAACAAATGCATCAGAAATGAGATTGAGAATTTGCAGTGATGAATGTTCTCAAAATATTATAAGTTTTATACAAATTCCATGATTTTTTATAAATTGTTCAGAATTAAGACCAAATGTAAGATAATGAAATTTAAAAATAGAGAGGTCTTGAATTTCATATTTAATTATGGAATTATTTAAAACTGAAATATATGAGAAATCAAAATGATTTGAATATGCTGCAAATTTGTCATCAATCGTTTTAGTATCATAGCGGTTACCCAAGATTGCTTTAAATTAACACAATACCTTATCGAATGTTGCGTATTGCATGTAGAGGCATGCATTGAAGTTTATCGCATCGGGGATTGCAGTAGCAAATTGCCGATATGAGATCATGTAAAAAAAATATGTGCGATGATCATATCATTGAAGAAATGTTATATTTAAGATCGGGGACAGTCATGTTGCAAATTGCACATCGCACACTGCATCTCGCGATTTGTATTTTGAGCATTGGACATTGCGCATCGCAGATTCGAAATAGTGACATGACCATGAAAAACGATGAAGTGATTGCAATGTCGGCAATGCGATGGATGATGTGGCTTTTGGCATTATGATATGAGTATTAAAAAATGCAATGAGCGATATCGATATCAGCATATCGGAATATTGGAAAATAGTCATGTTGGAAATGCCAATATGATTTCTTGCGATCGCAGCAATGCAATGGATATAATAATCGGTGATGAGCGAAGAGCGATAAGCGATGAGCAATCAACAATTAGTGAAAAGCAATAAGCAATGAGAAATCGGCGATGAGTTATCGCATCGCAACTTTTAAAATGAGCACATAAGGATGTATTCAATTTTCCTCCAGATTTGTGATTTGCGATTAGACTTATCGCATCGGAGGTCTTTCAAACAAATATATTAGAATGTGATTTCCCGATTCGCGATTGCAATCAATCTTTTATCGCATCAAAGCTTTTTAAATGGAAGAATTAACATAATGCTTAATGTGATATGCGCGTTTGTGATCCGATTCATCGCATCGAAACTTTTGTGATGAAAAACAAAATTTTCAATTTATTCCAATATGGTATGTGATCAGCGATTGGCAAAATTAAGTGCATGATGTAACAATATGATACGCCAATATGTGATGGAAAATGAGCCCAATAAATCTATTATAAAAGTTTAATATCGCATCAGGTTCAAGACATCGGTGCTTTTAAAATTATGACCCTACCACTATTGCGATTGAATGGACGCAATATTTCTTATGAACTTGATTTAAATTTAATATCGGGTCCCGAATTATGTGTATATCACAATATTAGTAAAGTTGATTATCGGAGATTGGTGATTCAAGATAATGGAAATATATTCAATTGAAAACCTTTGAGATGCGAAATGCGATATGGTATTTTATGAAAAATTGAATGAGGTAACACATCGAAGATCTTGCATCAGAAATATGAAAATCAAGTTGGAACATAATTTCTGATATGAATCTTGTGATACTATTTTAAATTTCAATTGGGTTTTCTAAATGAATGAATGAAAGCAAAGTTAAAAAATGCTTCAAATTCTAATGAATCACAAATTAAATTTCCCTGAACCTGTTGCAAATTTGAAATGGGTTTGTTGCTTACTTTAAGTTTTGAAAACAAATGAAAACCTGCAAATAAAACAGAACAAGAATAAAAATATAAACTAAGGAAAAGAGAAACTATTAATAGATGAAAATGAACTTGTAAATGCGTACTTGGAAGAAAATTTACAGTAAATTTTACCTTTTTTGAAGCTTCAAGTTCTCCCAATTTTTCTCAATTTCATAAGTTCAACATCATTTTCTTGTTTTAATCTAAAATGCTAAGTAATGATTGCATCATTTCCAAAATTACATCAAAAAACAAGAGTAGTAAAAATGAGTTCTTAGAATTACTTGTAAATAAAAAAATTGTCAAGTGATAGAAAATTCTTGAAATTTCTTCATGTATGATCAATGTTTATGAATTTTGAAAAACAAAAAAGTTGAAGGCTTAACAAATAAATATGATTAGATAATTCAAGAGCTTTTCAAATGATCTAGGCTGCTTCTCTATAATTGAAATGGATGCCAAAAAGAAATTGGATTCATTACTTGTTTTATTGAAAATCTGAAATAATAAAATAAATGCAAACGGAAAATAAAATTAATCTATTCCTATTTCTAACTTAATGAAGGAAACATGACTAGGTATAGTCATACTTCCAATGAAGCCATGTAAGCATTTTAATGCTTTCATGTATGTACATGTCAAACATTAGTAAAAATGCAAATAAAATTAAACTAAAAAAGCTAAATCTAAAAGAAGAATGTATCTTTATTATTAGTAGATTATTCATCATTACCTTCTCTTGAAATTTCCTTTTCAATTGAATTTCAATTGGATCATAGAATTCTGGATGGATTTCCATTATTGAGTGGGAAAGGTTTAAAAGAGAAGATGGCATGCCAGGTTGTAGAAATGATCTTTCAGTAACAATGGCCTGTGTGATTTTGTCAGTGTTATGATTAAGTGCTAAATTATTAATGATCTTCCGTGAAGGAAATATTTCCAAATGTCTTTTAAATTGATTAATTAAAAATGGATGGGAGTCCGATAAATCCAACAGAAGATTATTAATTGAATTAGATTGTTGGTCATATTGTGAAAATACACTTGCTTGTTGGTACTGCTTTTGAAAAGAAAGAAGTAATTGATAAATAATGAACATTAATTGAAATTGAAAGTTTAATAATTCTTTATGTTCACTATTATAATTTGAATCTTCATTTATCCATTGAAGCAATGCATCAATTGAGTGTTCAATATTGATCTGCTCAATATGCCAGCATAAAGTATCAAAATTCTAACACTAAAAACAAAAAATAAATCTAAAGTTAAAAATAAATATTGAAATAATAACAAAATTGAATCATAGTTTACACTATTGTTACAATTATTGTTACAACACAATTGAGACTGATTTAAAGTAATTTTAACTTCACAAGAACTGGGTAGAATAATGTAATTAGAATGATTTTTGATACCCATTTGTGAATTAGAAAGAAGGGTATGACTCTGAATAGGAATACGATCTTGATCATCGTATAAATCATAGATTGGAATGGTTTCTTG
The DNA here is from genome assembly GCA_034641835.2 of Pinus albicaulis. Taxonomy (NCBI): domain Eukaryota; kingdom Viridiplantae; phylum Streptophyta; class Pinopsida; order Pinales; family Pinaceae; genus Pinus; species Pinus albicaulis. Next base: position 1,185,431,015 of record CM076574.1, read on the forward strand.
AATGCTGAAATCATAAGTATGATTATTTATTTAAAAATGAAAACTATTTCAAACAATTTCTAAATTAGATTGTTCTTCATTTTCACATGTGATTAGACTTTGATCATGAAGATTCAATTGTAAAAAAGACACATTAATATCCTCAATGTCAAAGTAGTTATCATAAATGATCTCAATGCATTCATTGGAATTCTCTTCAATTTTATTCAATGAATTGAGACAAGAAGAAATATTTAGCTCATGTTCATTAATGCCAAAAGAATGATCACTAATTAATTTTCTATCCTGATAAAAAATAATTGGCAATTCATTTAGATCAGCCTCTCTGTTTTCTAAAATATCTTTAATGTGAAGAGGTTAAATTTCTATTAGAAAAATTATTAGGATAAAGAGAAAAATATGAATCTGAAACAATGCATTTGAAAATATATCTATTTGAACACTCTGGGGTATTTTATTCATTGCAATTTTCAAATTTAAGATCATTATCTTGGCTACTTATGCTTTCTTAAAGAATGTTTTTTTGTTGATATAAATTTGGAATTTTTTCATCATGAAAGAATTTAGAAATTTGTACAGCAGATTGCTTATTATTGGAAACTTTAATCGCTACAAGTATTTGCCGGATTATGATCTGATTTTCTGATTCTAATGCATAATGATTTTCAGATTTCAAAGCGGTGTCTTCTTCAACACTGCTGCTAATATTTTCATGAAATTGATCAATGAAATTAAGAGGAAATTGATCAAAGTTTGAAATAATTTGACATGGGTTTTGAATGGAAGGAAGAGAGAAAATATGTTCAAACCAATATAATAATTCTTTTTTCAAAGGTTTATCTTCAGTTTTGAATTTTAAACAATTTAAATGAAACCTAATGGTAAAATCAATTAAAGACTCACCTTCAAACTTTCGTAGATCTTCAAAAATATCACATACCTGTTCATAGATATATCCATCAAATTTACAACGGAATATTGTAATAAATTATTCCCAAGTGTGAATTGAAGCAACTGGAAGTGATTTACACCAGTTTCTGGCTTTTACCAAGAATGAAAGAGTAAAAATCTTGCATAAAATACCTTCATCAATTCCTTGAAAATCATAATTTGAAACATTTTGAATGAATTGTAAAGTATGATCAAATGCAAAAGTTTTCATTTTACCGTTAAACTTTACCTGAGACAAGAGTCTTACTATATCTGGTGGAGTATTGGAAGATGCTTGTCCAAAAATACAACTCTAAATTGGAAGTTTTAAAGGAGCCATTGTAATAAAAATGAAATATTAGAATTAAAAGACTCCAAAGTAAAACAAGTCTCAGGCCCTCCTTCTAGCGCCAAAAATTTTGAAGCCTCGAAAATCACTGCAACAACATTGGGGGATAACAATCCTGTCCAGACCTTAATACAACTCCTTTTCCATTTATGATAGTGGCTCCGACTGGTTTAACTAGGTCCAGTTACCTTTTCCCTATCACTATTGGTTTAAAATATATCTTTAACTACCAATAGATAGGGATATCAGATCACTTCTTCTTGTTGATCGGGCAAGAGAATGACCCTTAAGTTGATTTGGGTTCAACCAAACTACAACTAAGATTTTTCCTCTTTGAGAAGAGGACTTAAAATAATGTAGAACTTTAATCTAAATACAAACTTATTCTATAATGCAAGCAAAAGAAACTAATCTAAATCCTATCTCAATTAGGTAGATATAGATCTAACCCAACTAAGAGAAACATAATTAAATGATGAGAATTTAAATATGTTTGGCTTTTAATTAATGTTAAACTAATGAAGAAATTCAATTAGCTCACATTTGTGAATACTAAAACACATTCTATTGAGACCATTTAACTGAAATAATAAATCAACAACACCCAAGAAGAAATTCACATAAATGATATTGATTGTCAAATCAGTCAAGCCAATAATTAAACAATAATATGTGGAAGAAATTCACAACACATTACTATTTAATAAATTAGTTTTATAAGACAGATTTCTGATTAAATAGTTACTCAGAAATCAAATTTTAATCCATAAGAACAGATATACATAACAATATTGAAAAAAATTATCCATATCAACATAAATGCATAAACATGAATAAAATGAAACAACAATTTTATTATCATAAAATTGAAACTAGTATTTGATACAGAAATGCCAAAAATACTAGTTAATTGAATCCGCTTCTCTGATCATGGTCTCTAATAGTCATTTACATTACTTGAATTTCTGCTTTCAAAACTAGAGTTGCAGAAATGCAAACTCTACCCATCATACATAATTCAAGATATAAAGAAAAAACCCTCATTAATGTTCAGATCTGAAATTTTCTCTCCTCCCTCCTACAACTCTAAATTCCTATTACAGAAATGCTTTTAGAAGTCTAGAATTGCAGAAGAGAGCAGCGCATTTTTCACATTCTACAATCTTCCATTTATAATATTTCCAAATTAATTTTGAGAGGAGAGTTTGTTGAAGAAAAATCTGTCCAATCCAATTTTAATTGCTCAAAAATTCTAATCTTTAATTGTTGGAGTCTTCTCATTGATTGAAAGCTTATTCTTCTCATCTCTTCAACTATTTTCCTGCAAAAATAAATCAAAAACAAAATTAAAATGCAAAAATAAAATCAAAATGTCAAATCTAGAAATTAAAATAGATCAAATTAAAACTTAATTAAATAGATAAAAAAAGAAACATAAGTTTTCTTTTGATTTATGTGCTGATCTAATTGGCCAATGAGAACATAGACGAATGAATTTGCATTCATAAGAAGTTGTGGCAAAATTAAAATGCAAAAAATAAAACTTAGAAAATTAGTTTTGTTTAAAAATTCGTAGCTTGATCTTTTGCTGAATTTTAGACCCAATAAATGATTAAATCTGGAAATAAAACCTCTTCGGGAATAATCTCCATCATTTTATCTTTTCAATGAGGTGTCCTAGGCCTCATTTGGCCATGTAAAACTCCATTTATGAGCCTCTAAAGTTGATATATTAAAATTGCCAAAAATCTGGAATTTTTGTTGCTTGTGCTAAAAAAATTAAATTCTAAATTAAATTGTAATCCTAAATTAGATTATGATATTTAATTAATTAATTTTAATTAATTGCAATTATATTATTCATCTAATTACATTATTAATTGTTAATTATAAACTAATTATTTAATAAAGTATTTATTAATTAATGTTAATCTAACTAATACTTATAATTAACTATTTATAAACAACTTAATTTAATTAATAATTAATTATAATTAAATTAAATTAATTATAGGCTATTAATTAATTTAATTAATTTAAAATTAATTATTTCAAATGTTAAATATTAAATCTATTACTAAATTAAAACTAACCGAACATTAATTTAATATAAAATTAAAACTAACCTAGCATTAAACTAATATAAAACTAAAACTAACCTAACACTAATCTACCACTAACACTCACGACGTATATTAAACTAACACTATGCTAACATTTCAATATTCCCATTACACTCATACGAATGAGTTTAAAAAAACAAATAACTTATGAGTTTTTGACTTAATCGCAATCGGCTCATCGGGAGGGATGGTCATCGAGGTTTTTAAAGATGCCTACCATGAGAACTCCTAATGCGATGTTGTTTATTTTTTAAATCTCCGATGCGATATAGTTTTTATTTTTTGTTTTTTTATTTTTATAATTTTTTATAATAAATTTTAATTTAATATAAAAAAATTATAATTTATATAATAATTAATTTAATTAATTTAAGATTTAATATCGAATATCAATTTTTTATTTTGGTTTTATTTTAATGATGTTTAATTAAATAATGAAATTATCTAAAGTGATGATTTGCCTATCTAAACTACAGCCACTTTGATAAAAATGAACTACAGCCACTTCAACATTTTGAGATTTCGACATTAGTAATTTATTGGAATAAATGACTGAAATCCTGATGCTTTATGATTTGGCTGTATAAGTAAAAAAAATGAAAAATGTTAGTAATAACTAACTACGGGTTAATATTTAAACTAAATGCATTATTGAACTAATTTAATTAAAAAAATGGAATATTGTACATTTTACGCATTTTAAACCCAGGCGACATAATTGATTAGACTTCAAAGGAGTGCCATTTACAAACTAGTTGACCAAATGAGGCGAAACAAATATCAATGGTGTTAGAGTCGGTATCTTCATCCCTCCGTCAGAGATCAAAATTCTCTTGTTGCATTTCATTTTAGGTGTCTTATTCAGTTCAGTCAGCTGCATTCCATTAGGAGCATGGATCATCTGACGGTAGGTTCTTGTCACTCATATCCCTCATGTCATGTACCTGTTGGTCTGTGTCTGTTCATCAAAATCATTTACAGTCATTTACAATCAAGTTTGGTTTCTTCGTTAGCAAAGAGTCATTTTAGGGGTTTTAGTCTCATTAGGTCTAAGTTTTCATTAATTTAGTCTTCAAAATGACTAATAATGTCAGCAGGCACATGAGGGAGGTTCGAAATAGGTTTTCATTGAAAAAAATTTCATCATCATAATGCTTGATAATGTTTTTTCTTCAAAACTCTGTTTTGAAGAAAAATCATCTATTTCATCTTTTGTACTAAATGCAATGTAATTTTCAAAGTTTTTTCAGTTGTAAAGTACTTCAGGCGCAACCTTGGTCGCCTTTGCCAAATCTCCATGCCAACCACTCCCTGCAAAAGAGACAGGAGCTCATCATCACTCCAAAAATCAAAAGGAAGCAAAACAGAGTTTATTTAAAAAATGTCAAAGTTCAAACATTACAAAAGTGGGTTTTCAAGAAGAAAAAATTAAAATCTTTGCCATAAAAGATATTTTCATTGTTTCAACAATCCATTTGCATGCCAAGAGATAGCAAGGAGCTAAGATAAATCATGGAGGAGCAAAGAAATCATGGAGGAGCGAAGACTGTGTGTCATTTGCAGAGTGCGGCACACTGGGCAAGTGTCGCGGGACATAGGCTGAGCGTGGCACATAGAGTCGTGCCCCTGTGTGTTAAATTTCTCCAGCGCGGCGCATAAGAAGGGTGTAGTGCATTGGGTTTGCTGCACGACGCACTAGGCCAAAACACAAAAATTTTTGCCATCTCTCTCAATCATCAAAACGATTCGGTCTCCTTGCTCCAAGTAAGTTCAAGTGATCTTGTAATTGCCATTAACCCATGTTTGGTGTTGTTTGAGTTTGAATATGAGAGTTTGAATGCCAAAACTTAAAACCTATCATCTTATTGAGAATTACTTCCTTACGGTTTCTTGTTGGTGTTATAAAAAATTATTTTGTGCCAAATTACTCAATTCCCCACCTTGTTTTTCCCATCTCCCATCACTGTTATCTCATCACTACACCATCCTTTTACATCTCTAAAATTCATTCACTCCTAAGCCCCATTTCCCTATCCCAAGTCATTTCATCTCACTCTCATTCTCCCTTTCCCATCTCACTTATAAAAAATTCCCAAACCCCAAGTTTCCCAAACAGTCATTTGGTTGTCCCTACACTTCAGTTATCACTTGATTAGACCCCATTATCCCCACTGCCCTATTTCCCCACATTCCCTCCCATGCTACCATATATTTGGAAACTAAAACAAAAGCACCAAATTCTCATTTTCATCTCATACAAGCGAACATACACCTTGCATGTACATCATGGAGACAGACACTGATACATCATATGACAAAGATAGTGATTCTACTACTGAGCTACATGCACCTAGAAGGCCTCGTAAAGGTGGCAGACATGTGAGAGAGGAGCCCACCTCATTGACTCAATTGCAGGTTTTCCCACTTGCCATGGCATGTTTTCGAGAACAGTCATGCTATCAGTTTTGTGAAATGATTGCTAGGATTCATTATCATCAGGAGTTGGCTCATTTTTTTGTATTGCATTTACATGATGGTCAAGTAACTCTTGCGGGTGTAAATTTCACTTTGACACCAGAAACTATTTCTCAAGCAACCGGAATACCGAATGTGGGTGAACAGTGGAAAAAAATACAACAGGTGGACAGAGTGCATTATGAACCATATATCAGGCCTAGCTTTGTGAGACAACTCAGCAAAGTGTTCCCATTCTGGTTTCTAAAGGAATCCTATGCGCCCCTGATGAAACTCATTATCAGATACTTCATTTGTGAGGGCTAGTTTTCATGCCTCTATGCCTACGATATGAGGTTATTGATGCATTTCACAAGGGTGAGGATGATGAACATTCCTTATTTCATGTGCCGGAACATCGAGAGAATGACCACTCTTGTGTAGAGGAAAACTCCCGAGCAGCAGTACAACAGTATTTATCACTATGCACTCATCAAGATCGTGGTTGTACATCAGCTTGGATTACAGGGTATTTCATGGGAGGATTTCATTTCCCATGACTTCTTCACATCTCCTCAGGTTCCTCCGGAGGTTTTCCATAATGCAGGTGAACCTTCACATCAGTATGGAGGTCAGGAGGCAGAGACTACTAGTGTGCCGACATATGTCACTTATCAGAGAGGCACTAGAGGATTATTTGCAGCATCCCAGCGAGTAATATCTCCACCTAGGGTGGAAGGGGTCTCGTTGCCGTCATCAGTAGCACAGGTACAGGTACAGGATAGAGGTAAGAGGCCCATGTAGGATGAGGGCCCTTCAGGAGGCCAAGACACAGGTTTCATATTAATTGATGAGGATTTGAGCTCTCCAAGCTCAAAGTTGAGAGAGACCATTCAGGAGCAAAAGGCGGAGATCGACACATTAACCATCAAGTTGCAAAGAGCTCAATCAGTCATAAACTACCTAGAGCAGTGGAAAAAACAGTTGGAAGATCAACAAACAATCATGGAATTGCAAAACATCCATGAGAACCGACAAGCTGCCCAAAGAAGCCAAACCGAGATGACACCCATTGAGTGGGAGATTGAGGCTGATAGAGAGACTTGGCTTGAAAGGGTCAATATTCATCTTGAGAAGCTGTTGGAGAAGGAAAACAAGGAAAATAACATGCTCAGGCACATGAAGAACCATTATTGGGCGCGGAATCATGTTTGCAAAGCGAGGATCAAAATCCTGAAAGCAAAGCTAAGGAGGGCACTAAAGTGTCGCAAAAGGCATGATAGACTCCAAATTTTGGCAAAAGCTTCTTTGGCCCAACATAGCACTTGATGATGGACCTTCAGCCCAAATTTCAAGAAATTTGGGAAAATTTTTGTCAATTTTGAATTTTTTGGCCTTAAAACAGATTTTCCTACCCGACGCGTAGCACCACTTGGCACGCGCTTATAATTGGCAGCTCCTTTTGAGGAAAACTTTGTATTTCTAGATTTTTCATCAAAATTTATGCACGCATACCCATTACCTAAGGATTTTGACAAGTTTTGGGTTGCCTGAAGGGTCAAAAACACCTCAAAAATGGCCTTTCTGCCACTTTTTGGACACACAGGAAGCAATTTTGGGAGATTTGATTTTTGTAGGGGAAAATGGAAACCCAATCTAGAAATTCCACTTGGGTTGGAAAGTATACAGGCAGATCTTTCCAACGAGCTATCCTGTGCTCAATTTTGACTCCGGGAAGGCCCTCAAAATCAGCCTCAAAGTGGCGTGACGCATAGAGATTTCAGGCGCGACGCATTGGGAATTTTGGCTCCTTTTCACTCAGCAGCTCAGATTTTCGCCTAGTTTTGGCCAGTTTGACATTTTTATCTCCAAATGTGAAACTCTTGATGTAAATTGATGTAATTTCATGACTTTGATGTAATTTTGGCACATTTTTACTCATCCAAGTAGATTCATTCACCAAAAAGTGAAATGTAACTGAATGAATCAATTTCCTATCTTATAGAGGCAAGTTGTTTCATTGCCTATTTTCTAGTTCTTAGTTTAGATCTTGTTGAAACAGCTCCTAAACTAGTGATCTCAACCCCTAGAGGCATGGGAATGAGTTAATCTTGTCTATATCTTGTATTTTCTCAGTCACTTTCAGAGGTTGGACACTTGGGATTGCTTGGCACTTCATTGTACATTTCATCTTTGCATTTTGGCAAAGGAAAGACCAGGGTTGGTAGCACTATTTGGGATCCATGTGGCTCTATGTTTTGATGGTGTATTTCTCTCTATGATTGTAATTTCATTGATATTTTATGTGTATCATTTCCCTTCTCCTTTCTTCTTAAATTAAACAAATGAGTGATAAAGGTGGAATTCATTAAATTACTTTGCTCTGCCTTGAGTTTTGTTTAATTTTCCATGTTTTCATCTGTTTGAAGAGGATTATTGAAAGCCTCTTGCCCTCTTCAGCTCCTCAAATAATTAAACACACTGGCTTCCAGACGACATACCAGAGAAAATCTAGATCCCGATCCACCTCCTATGTATGAAAATCCTAATCTAATTTCAAGAATCCTTCGTCGAGAAAGTCTCGTGATTCCTCTATTCAAATCTCATTCATGTCCTGTTGTTTTTGAATATCTTGAAGATCTTGAGTTTGATGAACAATTTGAGTTGTCGTTGTTTGAAACTAAGTCTGAAAGTGTTATTGGTTCTACTGTCATAAATCCAGATTTTATCAAATATCTTGAAATTGAACAAGCTAATAGATCCATTGACAGTTACATCTTGAATATTCAAAATTACATTATGGCAACAAACATTCCCAAATTCATAGAATCTACATCTGAAACTCTTGGGCCATCCGAAATTACTTCCGGTTCACAAATTCCTACCGAGCCTCCTTTCATTCCTACCATTCCCTTACAACCATCTATTTCTGATCAACAATCTGTAGTATTTTCTCCATCCACACCACATACACCTCATACATCTACTGCTCCTACTCCACCTATATCCCTAAGACCGGTTATAAATCCACCAAGAGTAATGGCTGCTTGATTTTCACCCCTTGTGTTGCCTCAGAACTTGGATGACATGCCCGCTGATTATCAAAGTAAGATTCCATTGTTTGATGGTACTCCTCAAAGTTTTCCTGCTCAGCAACATGTAGATAGAATGGCAGATTTCTTTGACCTTCATGAGATTGATGCAGAAAATGTGACCATGAGATTATTTGTGCAAATCTTTGGAGGTGAAGTAAGAAAGTGGTTCAGAGCTTTTCCGGCTAGAAGTATTGCTACATTGGCTCATATTTAGAGACAATTCTTGGATCGATGGGAAGTAAAGAAATATCCTCTTCGGATCACTTCTGAATATACCAAGATCAAGCGGAACGTTGGTGAGTCTGTCCAAAATTATTGTATTAGATTCAATGCGGTTTACAATGCAATTCCTGATGATTTAAAGCCATCTAGGAGGTCGTCCTTGCTCAAGTTTCCAGATGGTTTTGATCCGGACATGGCCTATCAATTAAGAGAAAGAGATCCAGCCACTTTAGAAGACATGTAGAAAATTGCAGTCAGTGTTGAAGCTAATTTGAATGACACGAGAGCTAGATTGAAAGCTGAAAAGAAAGTCACAATAAAGGAAGAGGCTTCTACTTGTGATCAAGTACTCCGCAAGGTGGAAAAGATGATTGAAAGATTAACACTTGATAAGCCTGAATCACAGATCAGAAATCCTAACTTTCGTGGCCAGCAGCAACCACAATTCAGGATCAAAAAACGAGAGCAGCGAGCACAAGAACCAGCAGTACAATAGTAGGTAAAGACACCTTTACAGCAGAATTTTGTTGGTCCGGAATCAGATGATGAAGAGAATGTAATAGGGGAAGAGAATCACTTCTTTATACCTGATAATATGCCAACCTTTATCACTGAATATGAGGAATATTCAGAAAGTTTAGCTATACAAAAAGACGAGGATTTCATGTTGGCAAATGAGACAGCTCTTGAAGAAGAGTCAAATGAGTATTAGAGAGGTTATATGAATGCCTTGACCACCCAGCAGTGACAATATTCACTTAGAAATAGAGATGTGCCTATTAACCCAATCCAAAAGAGAAAGGAAGTTTCAGCACCAAAGAATGATGCACCCGTTGCACAAAAGAAGGGAAAAGAGATAGCTGATCCTACTACTAGAAAATTACCATCAGCAAATGAAAGATCTAATCAGCCAATTGTATCGAGGGAGAAAGATGAAAAGAAGGATGTTCCAGCTAAAGTGGTAGAAAAAACTTCATTTTTTAACTTAGAGAGTGAAATTGCTAAGTTAAAAGTATCCATTCCTTTGACTGAATTGATGAAAAATAGCAGCTATAAGGGTCAGGTATCTAAAATTTTGAATTTCGATCCAATGTATGATATGGTGAATGTGGAAGATGATCAACCTGAGTTGATATTTGGACCAGCATTGGATGGTGAGTCTCCAGATAGTGATGTGCCTCCTTTTTATATCAACCTTAGATTGCACGATTATGTGTTACACAATGCCATGTTTGATTCCGGAGCTTCTCATAATCTCATGCCAAGGGAAATCATGGAGAGATTTGGATTGGACATCACTAGAAAGTATCATTATCTTTACTCTTTTGATTCCAGTAGAGTAAGATGCATTGGGCTTATCAAAGATTTGGTGGTCAGTTTGGATCAGATTCCAACTAAAAATGTTTTGATGGATGTGGTTGTGGTGGATATTCCTCCTAGATTTTGCATGCTTCTTTCTAGATCATGGGGAGCGAAACTAATGGGAACATTGCAAATTGATTTCTCCTATGTTACCATTCCTGTGTTTGGTCAGATGAGAAAATTATATCGGGAGCAAAAGATGAAGTATATGATCACCAGCAAGGAGAAACCGATAAATCATCCAATCAATTATGTACATACAGATTTAGAGTCATTTTTTTTGTATTCAGATATTTTCAATGATGTAAATAGCCAATTAGTTGAAGTAGAAGACATTTCGAAAATCACCAAGAATTTCAGAGAGGTTTTGAAAAAAGAGAGTCAAAAACATGAAAGTTTCGCTAAGCAATCAGCCTTCCGACAGCAAGCATAAATAACAGAGCGAACAGAATTTAAGCACTTGGAAGAGGACGAATATGGTTTATGGACCATGGATTTTGATGGTGCAGTAGGAAGTGGTGGTGTTGGAATTGGCATTTGGGTACGCAGCCCTTTTTCCGCCCCAAACAAGGTACCAAGTAATGTAAGGGTTTGTTCTTATAAATTAGCTTTTGATTGTTCAAATAATGAGGCAGAATACGAAGCTTTAATTGCTAGTCTAAAAATTCTTAGAAAGTTGAATGCTAAGAGGATTGTTGTGTATGGTGACTCCGAGTTGGTAATTAAGCAAGTGAAAGGTGAATACCAAGCTAAGCATCCTCGAATGCGGGCTTACCGAAATGTTGTTCTTGATATCTTGAAATTGTTTTCACACTATACTTTGACTTGTGTCCCTCGTATTCAGAATGTTATTGCAGATGCACTTGCAAAGGCAGCAAGTAATTTGAAAATTTCGATGAACTCAAGTAACAAATTTGAAATTCATGTGGACTATCCCGGACAATCAAAGGTATTGGCAAGTATTTCAAGATGATGATGAGATTGATGAATTTCTACAAAATGAAGGCAAATTCAAAGACACTTCAATTGATATGGAGCATGATGATGGTGAGGCTGATGTGAAAATAAATCAGATGGAAGTATTGTAGCTGAAGGATAATGTCATTCCTAAAGGTCTAATACATTTAGAAGAGCTTTCCGATTAAGATGACGTAGCTATAAAACCAACCTTGCGGCAAACCGAAAAGGGAGTTGAAGATGTGAACATTGGATTAGCTGAAAATCCAAAGATGCTGAAATTGTCCAAAGCATTTCCACCAGAGGTAAAAGAAAAATATGTTAGTTTATTGTCTTCTTTTGCTGATGTATTTGCTTGGGACTATTCATATTTGAAGACATATGATACAAATATAATTCATCACACCATTCTGATTAAGCCAAATCAAAAGCCCTTTCGGCAGAAGTTGAGAAGAATAAATCCAAAGTTGCTGCCCTCAATAGAGAAGGAAGTGAATCAGTTGTACAAGGCTGGTATCATTGTTCCTATAAGATTTTCAGATTGGATTTCCAATTTGGTGCCCGTCCGCAAGAAAACATGTGAGATTCGTTTATGCATTGATTTTAGGAATCTGAATAAGGTTTCTTTGAAATATAATTATCCATTGCCCAAAATGGATCACATACTTCAGTGAGTAGTTGGAGCATCTCGTATGTCGCTACTCGATGGTTATTTTGGGTATAACCAAATTTTGGTCCATGAGGATGATAGAGACAAAACAGCGTTCACCACTCCGTGGGGAACTTTCCATTACACTAAAATGCCTTTCGGTTTGAAGAATGTTGGTGCGACATTTCAGCGAGCAATGGATATGGCATTTGCAAATGAGAAGGATGTTTTTCTAGTTGTGTATATTGATGATCTGAAAGTCTTATCTAATTCTGATGAAGAGCACCTTTATCATTTGAAAGTTTTTTTTCAGCGGTATAGAAAGTATGGTGTGTCACTCAATCCGAAGAAAAGTTTTTTTTCCATGGATGAGGGCAAGCTTCTTGGTCATATTATCTCAAAGGATGGCATCCGTATTGATCCAGCTCGAGTAGAAGCTATTCAACAAATTGATCTTCCCCGAAACAAGAAGGAGATCTAATCATTCAATGGTAAAATGAATTTCTTACACTGATTTGTGCCTAATCTTGCAGAACACCTAAGAGAAATTACAAACATGCTTAAGAAAGACAATGTAGTGAAGTGGACTGAGGAGGTAGTAAAGTCTTTCAATTTGGTAAAATTGGCTCTTTCTTCAGCTCTAGTTTTGATCAGCGCAGACTATAATCAGGATTTTATTTTATTTTCATTTGCCTCAGAGCATACTATGGCAGCAGTATTGATGCAGAAAAGAGATGAGCATGAAAAACCAATTGCTTTTTTCAGCTGAACCATAAGAGATGCAGCCTTAAAATATAACATTATTGAAAAGCAAGCTCTTGCTTTAGTGAAAGCGTTGAAATATTTTCAAGTATATATTCTACATTCTCATATTCTTGCTTATGTTCCTAACGTTGTTGTTAAGGATGTTTTAGTGCAAACAGATCCAGAAGGGAGACGAGGAAAATGGATTGTTGCCTTGTTGGAGTATGATGTGGAGATAAAGCCTACAAAGCTTATCAAAGGACAAGGGCAGGCTAAGCTAATGGCTTAGTCGAATTTGCATGCCTTGGACATTAATCTTATTACTACTATGTCCAAGGAGAATGAGGAAAGTTCATCAGTTCAGGTATCAGAAATCTTTGTTCTTTCTCCTTGGTATTCAGATATTTTATGTGCTTCAAAATTTGTCACCACCGCCCGGCATGGCTAGAAAAAAAAGTAGAACTCTGAAATTGAAGGCTGCTAAGTTTTGTATTTTGAATAATTCACTCTATTGGAAAGATCCTGGTGGTGTTTTGCTGAATTGTTTGGTTGAAGAAGAAGCAAAGCAGGTTATGGAAGATTTTCATAAGGGAGATTGCGGGGGTCACCTTTTTTAGAAAACAATGGCCAACAAGATTTTGAGAGCAGGATATTATTGGCCGACTCTTTTCGCTGATGTATATAAGACTATTAAAAGCTGTCATGAATGTCAGATTTTTGAAGGGAGGAAGAAATTGCAGCCTTTGCCACTTAAGCCTATTGAAGTTAGTGCTCCTTTTCAGTAGTGGGATTTGGATTTCATTGGAGAAATCCATCCTACTTCTTCAGCTCAGCATAGGTGGATCCTCACAGTGACAGATTATTTCACGAAATGGATTGAAGTGATTCCCACCAGGCAGGCCATAGATTTGGTAATAATCTCGTTCCTTGAGAATAATATTTTGTCTCGTTTTGGTTGCTCGAATAATTTAATCACTGATAACGTAGCAGCTTTCAAATAAAAAAGAATGGTTGAGTTTTGTGACAAGTATAAAATCACTTTGGGACACTCAACTTCTTATCATCCACAAGGCAACAGATTGGATGAGTCTTCAAACAAATCTTTGGTCAACATTATTAAAAAGCTGCTGGAAATAAACAAGAAAAGTTGGCATAAGAAGTTGGTCAATGCACTTTGGGCAGATCGAGTGAGTCAGAAGAAATCCATTGGTATGTCCCCTTTTGAGATAGTATATGGAGTTGACACGGTATTTCCTACCTCTCTCGCAGTTCCAGTGGTCAAACTTCTACAAGAAGCTGGCAGTGAAGATGATCATATGCAAAGGAGAATAAATCAAATGATCCATTTGCAGCAGACTAGAGAAGAAGTTTTGCAAAACATGTTCAAGATGCAAGAGAGAATTAAGAAAATGTATGACAGAAAAGTAAAGGCGGAAAAATTTCAATTGGAAGAAGTGGTGCTGAAATGGGATGCAAGGAACGAGGAAAAGGGTAAGCATGGTAAGTTCGAAAATCTTTGGAAAGGACCCTTTAAAATTTCTGCATATCGGGGTCAGAATGCTTTTCTTCTGAAAGAGATGAATGGAGAAGATTGTCCTGGAGGGCTGGTCAATGGGCGGCTGCTCAAGCGGTATCATTTCTGAAATGTTTTCTATTGTTTTACATTCTCATTGTACATACTATTTTATTTCAGTTTCATTCCAAGTGTGTGCTGTGATCATTTCTTCAGTTTGGTGCCCGAGGTGAAGGCTATAACTCTGAAGATTGATTTCAGCTTTGGTTTGAGTTTGTCGAGTCAGTTTTTTCAGTCATTTTGGTTTCAAAATTGAGTCAGTTTGAGTCAAATTTTCAGTCAATAAAATGAGTCAACAGTCTTGTATTGATTTGTCAAAGTTATGGACTCCACAGCCCAATGGAAAAAGGCACTGCCTACTCTCCCAGAAATCTGTAGTTCTTGGCACCTCCAAGGAGCCACCATCCCCATTGGAGCCAATGTTAGATTCGATATCTTCATCCCTCCGTCAGAGATCAAATTTCTCTTGTTGCATTTCATTTTAGGTGTCTTATTCAGTTCAGTCAGCTACATTCCATTATAAGCATGGATCATCTGACGATAGGGTCTTGTCACTCATATCCCTCACGCCATGTACCTGTTGGTCTGTGCCTGTTCATCAAAATCATTTACAGTCATTTACAGTCATGTTTGGTCTCTTGGTTAGCAAAGAGTCATTTTAGTGTTTTTAGTCTCATTAGGTCTAGGGTTTCGTTAATTTAGTCTTCAAAATGACTAATAATGTCAGCAGGCACATGAGGGAGGTTTGAAATAGGTTTTCATTGCCAAAAATTTCATCATCATAATGCTTGATAATGATTTTTCTTCAAAACTCGATTTTGAAGAAAAATCGTCTATTTCATCTTTTGTAATAAATGCAATGTAATTTTCAAAGTTTTTTCAGTTGTAAAGTACTTCAGGTGCAACCCTGGTTGCCTTTTCCAAATCTCCATGCTAACCACTCCCTGCAAAAGAGACAGGAGCTCATCATCAGTCCAAAAATCAAAAGGAAGCAAAACAGAGTTTATTTAAAAAATTTCAAAGTTCAAACATTACAAAAGTGGGTTTTCAAGAAGAAAAAATTAAAATCTTTTCCATAAAATATACTTTCATTGTTTCAAAAATCCATTTGCATGCCAAGAGATAGCAAGGATCTAAGAGAAATCGTGGAGGTGCAAAGAAATTGTGGAGGAGCAAAGAAATCGTGGAGGAGCGAAGACTGTGTGTCATTTGCAGAGCGCGGCACACTGAGCAAGTGTAGCGGCGCATAGGCTGAGTGCAACGCATAGAGTCATGCCCCTGTGTGTTAAATTGTTCCAGTGCAGCACATAAGAAGGGCACGGCACATTGGGTTTGTTGTGCGGTGCACTGGGCCGAAACACAAAAAAATTTTCCATCTCTCTCAATCATCAAAACGATTCGGTCTCCTTGCTCCAAGTAAGTTCAAGTGATCTTGTAATTGCCATTAACCCATGTTTGGTGTTGTTTGAGTTTGAATATGAGAGTTTGAATGCCAAAACTTAAAACCTATCATCTTATTGAGAATTACTTCCTTAGGGTTTCTTGTTGCTGTTATAAAAATAATTTTGTGCCAAATTACTCAATTCCCCACCTTGTTTTTCCCATCTCCCATCACTGTTATCTCATCACTACACCATCCTTTTACATCTCTAAAATTCATTCACTCCTAAGCCCCATTTCCCTATCCTAAGTCATTTCATCTCACTCTCATTCTCCCTTTCCCATCTCACTTGTAAAAAATTCCCAAACCCTAAGTTTCCCAAACAGTCAATTGGTTGTCCCTACGCTTCAGTTATCACTTGATTAGACCCCATTATCCCCACTGCCCTATTTACCCAAAGTCCCTCCCATGCTACCATATATTTGGCAACTAAAAAAAAAGCACCAAATTCTCATTTTCATTTCATACAAGCCAACATACACCTTGCATGGACATCATGGAGACAGACACTGATACATCATATGACAAAGATAGTGATTCTACTACAGAGCTACATGCACCTAGAAGGCCTCGTAAAGGTGGCAGACATGTGAGAGAGGAGCCCACCTCATTGACTCAATTGCAGGCTTACCCACTTGCCATGGCATGTTTTTGAGAACAGTCATGCTATCAGTTTTGTGAAATGATTGCTAGGATTCATTATCATTAGGAGTTGGCTCATTTGTTTGTATTGCATTTACATGATGGTCAGGTAACTCTTGCGGGTGTAAATTTCACTTTGACACTGGAAACTATTTCTCAAGCAAACGGAATACCGAATGTGGGTGAACAATGGAACAAAAGACAACAGGTGGACAGAGTGAATTATGAACCATATATCAGGCCTAGCTTTGTGAGACAGATCAGCAGAGTGTTCCCATTCCGGTTTCTAAAGGAATCCTATGCGCCCCTGATGAAACTCATTATCAGATACTTCAGTTGTGAGGGCTGGTTTTCACGCCTCTATGCCTACCATATGAGGTTATTGATGCATTTCACAAGGGTGAGGATGATGAACATTCCTTATTTCATGTGCCAGAACATCGAGAGAATGACCACTCTTGTGCATAGGAGAACTCCTGAGCAACAATACAACAGTATTTATCACTATGCACTCATCAATATCGTGGTTGTACATCAGCTTGGATTCCAGGGTATTTCATGGGAGGATTTCATTTCCCATGACTTCTTCACAGCTCCTCAGGTTCCTCCAGAGGTTTTCCATGATGCAGGTGAACCTTCACATCAGTATGGAGGTCAGGAGGCAGAGACTACTAGTGTGCCGACATATGTCACTTATCAAAGAGGCACTAGAGGATTATTTGTAGTAGCCTGGTGAGTACTATCTCCACCTGGGGTGGAAGGGGTCTCGTTGCCGTCATCAGTAGCACAGGTACAGGTACATGACAGAGGTAAGAGGCCCATTCAGGATGAGGGCCCTTCAGGAGGCCAAGACACAGGTTTCATATTGATTGATGAGGATTTGAGCTCTCCAATCTCAAAGTTGAGAGAGACCATTCAGGAGCAGAAGGTAGAGATCGACACATTCACCATCAAGTTGAAAAGAGCCCAATGGGTCATAAAATACCTGGAGCAGTGGAACAAACAGTTGGAATATCAGCAAACAATCATGGAGTTGCAAAACATCTGTGAGAACTGGCAAGCTGCCCAAAGAAGCCAAACCGAGATGACACCCATTGAGCGGGAGATTGAGGCTGATAGAGAGACTTGGATTGAGATGGTCAATATTCATCTTGACAAGCTGTTGGAGAAGGAAAACAAGGAAAAGAACATGCTCAGGCACATGAAGAACCATTATTGGGCGCGAAATCATGTTTGCAAAGCGAGGATCAAAATACTGAAAGCAAAGCTAAGGGGGGCATTAAAGCGTCGCAAAAGGCATGATAGACTCCAAATTTTGGCTGAAGCCTATTTGGCCTAGCATAGCACTTGATGATGGACCTTCAGCCCAAATTTCAAGAAATTTGGGAAAATTTTTGTCAATTTTGAATTTTTTGACCTTAAAACAGATTTTCCTTCCCGACGCGCAGCGCCACTTGGCGCGCACTTATAATTGGCAGCTCCTTTTGAGGAAAAATTTGTATTTCTTGATTTTTCATCAAAATTTATGCATGCCTACCCATTACCTAAGAATATTGACAAGTTTTGGGTTGCCTGAAGGGTCAAAAACACCTCAAAAATGGTCTTTCTGCCACTTTTTGGGCACACAGTAAGAAGTGTTGGGAGATTTGATTTTTGGAGGGGAAAATGGAAACCAAATCTATAAATTCCACTTGGGTTGGAAAGTTAACAGGTAGAGCTTTCCAACTAGTTATTCTTCGCTCAATTTGGACTCCAGGAAGGCCCTCAAAATCAGCCTCAAAGTGGCATGACGCATAGAGATTTCAGGCGCAGCACATTGGGAATTTTGGCTCCTTTTTCACTCAGCAGCTCATATTTTCGCCTAGTTTTGGCCAGTTTGACATTTTTATCTCCAAATTTGAAACTCTTGATGTAACTTGATGTAATTTCATGACTTTGATGTAATTTTGGCACATTTTTACTCATCCAAGTAGATTCATTCACCAAAAAGTGAAATGTAACTGAATGAATCAATTTCCTATCTTATAGAGGCAAGCTGTTTCATTGCCTATTTTCTAGTTCTTAGTTTAGATCTTGTTGAAACAACTCCTAAACTAGTGAGCTCGACCCCTAGAGGCATGGGAATGAGTTAGGCTTGTCTATATCTTGTATTTTCTTAGTCATTTTCAGAGTTTGGACACTTGGGATTGCTTGGCACTTCATTGTACATTTCTTCTCTGCATTTTGGCAAAGGAAAGACCAGGGTTTGCAGCACTCTTTGGGATCCATGTGGCTCTATGTTTTGATGGTGTATTTCTCTCTATGATTTTAAGTTCACTGATGTTTTATGTGTATAATTTCCCTTCTACTTTCTTCTTAAATTAAACAAATGAGTGATAAAGGTGGAATTCATTAAATTGCTTTGCTCTGCCTTGAGTTTTGTTTAATTTTCCATGTTTCCATCTATTTGAAGAGGATTCTTGAAAGCCTCTTTCCCTCTTCAGCTCCTCACCGATCCAAACTATCCATTCATTCAATCCAAAGCATCAAAATAATTGTCTTCCTTGCCCCATTCAGAATTCTGCAAAAACTAGGCCTCATCCCTGGACCCAAAATCAGACTTTTCCTTTGATCCAAAAAAACCTTCAAAATCAAATCAAACTCTTTTACATATATACCTAGCCTAAAATCAGCCTTTATGTCAAGTCAACTAAAGCCTTATTGACTATATTTGCTGAGATTGACCCGGAGAGAGCCCTCTCCTGATCTGGTAGGGCTAGCTACCAGACTGAGCGTGGTTTGATGTTACCCTAGACTCTGCCTTCCTTTAGCCTGAGGTAGATTTAGGCAATAACAAATGGAAAGCTTATAAATAATCGATTTCAACCAAGCAATCAAAAAAAAAATCTAAATAAAATGAAATATTAACAAAATCGTAGGATAATTAACTTAATAAAAATCCTAAAAGGCGTTTAACCAAAAAAAATTATAGAAAGGGTCACTATTATTTGAAATGAACAAGTCAAAAATGGGGGGGGTTGTGTTTTACCACAATAGGTGTGAATGATCATATTGTGTTCAACCTTCACGGGAAAGCCACTCCATTTGAAATGTGGAAAACTTTGACATATTTGTTCCAAAGCAGCAGTGACTAGAGGAAGTTAGCGCTTAAAGATAAGCTCAGAAAAATAAAAATGGAGAAGGGCGAAAATATTCCAAAATATCTCACGAATTTTGTCCACTATAGGGATGAACTGGGAAGTGTGGGGATTACTGTTGATGATGAGGACTTGGTGAGCTTGGCTCTCCTTGGGCTTCCGAAGAGTTGGCATAGCTACGGAGACTCTGTCAATGGATGGGAGAAACTGCCAGGATGGGAGTGACTTTGGTCGGATCTTGTGCAGGAGGAGATAAGGCAAAGTACCAGGGATGGCTCTTCATTGAAGAATGAAGATCAAGAGAATTTCACTTTGGCTACCAAAGTAAGGAAAGGGAAGGGGAAGAAATTTCCTTCAAAATCTGAAACTAAAGGCAAGAAGCAGGATTTGTCCAAGGTGAAGTGTTTTCACTATCACAAACAGGGGAATTTCGCCACTAACTTCCCATAGAAGAAGAAGAACAAGAAGGCTGCTAGAGCTGCAGCTGGAGAGGCCATAGCCTCATAATTTGAACTTCATTTCTCTTTGTTCGCATGCTTGGTTTCAAGCTCAATGGGATTGGTGTGGTATCTTGATAACGGTGTGTCTTTCCATATGACAGGAGACAAGGAGTTGTTTAGTGACTTGGATGAGAAGGACCTTCAAATGCATGTAGAGATGGGCGATGATGGTCAATATAGTGCGAATGGCATTGGGACCATTACCTTTGAGAGGGAGTCAGGTAATCCATTTCTGTTGAAAGATGTTATGCATGTTCCAGGTCTGAAGAAGAACTTGGTCTCGGTCGCAATGTTGGAAGACAAAGGTTATGACATTGTTTTCAGTGAGGGAAAAGCTTTCCTTCTACATAAAACAATGGGTCAAACCAAGAGGATAGGTATTCGAGTTAAGAATCTCTACAAGCTGGAGGTAGATGGATGCACTGCAATCATGGGCAAAGCAGAAGAAGTGGTGAGCTGGGATGAGGGTGAATTATGGCACAGGAGATTGGGCCATATTCACCATGGAATTTTGAATATTTTGTAGCAAATTTCTACTAGACTTCCCAAGGGTACTCTTGCACAGTCAGATCAGTTCAAGGGATGTACTATGGGTAAGTTTGTGAAGACCACCTTTCATGAGAAGGAGAACCATGCTTCGGTGATCCTTGAGAGAATTCACATAGACGTGTGTGGACCTTTCTCAGTTGCTTCAACAGCAAAACACAGGCATTATGTTATATTTGTTGATGACTATTCTCGTAGATGTTGGATCTTCTTCATGTAGAAGAAGAGTGAAACATTCTCAAAGTTCTGTGAGTTTAAAGCATTGGTGGAGAAGGAGTCGGGGAAGCAATTGAAAGCTCTATGGAGCGATAATGGTGATGAATACATCTCGGGAAAATTCAAATACTTCTTTAGCAAAGAAGGAATTCGAAGAAAACTCATAGTTCCTCATAACCCACAACAAAATGGGGTCGCAGAGAGGAAGAACAGAATGGCCGTGGGTGTTGCACCAGCTATGCTTGAGAGGGAGCTAGACTTGCATGCAGAGGAGAAACTACCTATTCCAAAAGATGAGCCTCCAGATGTGGATCAGCCACAAGAGGAAGTTCATGGAGTGGAGGAGTCCACTCATGCAGAACCAAACATCAGACAAGGCAGAAAGCGTACCACAGAAGCTGAGAGATTGAAGCTTCATGCAGCACAGAATGTAGGAGTCCCTACATCATAGCGCAGATAGAGACAGTCACCTAACCGATTTACTGGATACATGGCTCTCATGAGCAAGTGTATCGTGATAGAGCCATCTTCTTTTGAAGAAGCAATGTAGGAGCCCACATGGTTAGATGCCATGATGGAGGTGTATAACTCCATTGTCAGAAACAATGCTTGGGATATTGTTCCAAGGCCGGTGGGTAAATCAGTTGTAGGATCAAGATGGATCTATAAGGTAAATCAAGTTGTTGATGGGAGCGTCGAGAAGTATAAGGCAAGATTTGTTGCCCGGGGCTTCTCACAAATTGAGTGGATTAATTATGAAGAAACATTTGCACCTTCCGCGTGGTATTCTTCCATAAGGAGAATCCTTGCTCTCTCAGCGCAGATGGGTTGGCACATTCATTAGATGGATGTGAAGACTCTGTTTCTTAATGGGATCATTGAGGAAGAAGTGTACATTGAGTAGCCTGAAGGATTTGAGATCTTCAGCAGCGAGTCGCATGTGTGCAGGCTCAAAAGAGCATTGTATGGGCTTGAACAAGCACCACGTGCTTGGTACACATGGATCAGCAGCTATTTCACTACACTTGGCTTCATGAAGACTGAGACAGATGCAAACCTGTACCAAATTGTGGTGGAGGGTAAGTTTTGTAGAGGTAAATCCCCTCTGCGGACAGAGGCGATCCCTACTAGCCCAGATCGGGTCTAGCAACAATCGTATCACGCTAAGGCGCAAGTTCCTAATTGAAATAGACCAAATTATGAAGAAGGCCTACCTTAAGTTCAACGTTGTTGTTCGTAGAGAAGGTAGCGCTCTCGTTTCCTTGCTCCAGCAGATCACAATTCTCCCACTTGTCGCAATCGAACACCTGCACGCACAAGAAACACAATGAACACACAAGTGCAAACCCAATATATGCAATTATGTATCAGTCAGAGAAGATACAACTCATGATCACAATGTATGAACAATACGAGTGGAACCATAACCAAATTCTCTTATCATTAATTAATACAAAGAAAGATACAACCTGGCTCTGACGCTAAATCTTCCTTCGGCAGGTCGACAGCGGAATACATCTTGGTAAAGCTCGTCGAGAATGGGACAGGCCTCTCTCTCTGGTTGTCTTGACAATAATCTCCTTGCTACTGATTTGGATCTATGAGGAATATCAAGGCTCTTGCTACATTCTTTAGGCTATGAAGGCTCTTGGAGACTAGCTTGCAAAGGAAAATGGCAAGCTTATATAGATGGTGGAAGGGGAGTTGGGATCCCTACAATCATGGGATTGGCCCTATCCTCAAGGAAGCTTCCATGAGAGGTGGAAAACCACTTCCTCTACATGTAGATCCAGAGCCAAACCTCCCAACTCAATTTAGGGACCAGTTCAGGAATTGGTTGGAGTCAATCTTCCACCATTTATTTTTAAAAAACACTCCTTAATAAGCCTGGCGTGGGTACAACACTGAGACAGTGTGCCAGCTGGCGCGCCCTCTTTGGAGGATTTCCCCCATTGGCGCAAGGGCTGAACTGTCTAGTTGCGCCAAGGACAAAAAGGCTATTTTTAGGGTTTTTCACAAGGAATTGTCTTCAGGGGAATGAATGCCCTTATCCAGGGGGATGCCATGAAAGTGGTTTCAGGTCATGTCACTGCTCACAAGTCACGAAATAAGCCCTCCAATGTGCGGGACGGGGAATTTCAGGGACGGTGACAAATTGCTCTGTAACAAATGCCCCCTAAAGCATGAGGCCCGAAAAAGAGAGAGGGGTGAAATGCTTTACGAGAACTTGTCCAACTGAAAACACTGCCATCAAAAAACCTGCGTAGAGAAGTACAACTGATATCTCAAATACATGATATATGTGGTATGGGCGTAGCCATCCATAACAGAGTATACAATAATCTAGATGCAAGGCATGGACACAGCCATCCAATGAGGATCAATAAATAGACTCAGGCATGGTCGCAGCCATTCAATGAATGAGTCATGTAACCAATCATAATAATCCACATAATCGCAGCCTGGATTCTAACAGACAAAATCTAGGGTCTTGCGCTCCATCTCGACCTAAACAAAGTACAAGTTCAAGCATGTGAATAAGTGAGTTTAATTCGAACATGCAAGAACATCGTCTGATTGCCAGCCAATGATCAAAGTTGTTAACAGACGCGAGAGATACCACTAATAGTGACAATGGACCTCAAGGTACTATAGGTACAATCTACGACATGTGAATCAGTGAGCTGGCATCGAACACCAATAGAATCACTCGATCGGAGGCCAATGATGAAAACCTCACATCGAATGCGAAGAACCTGCCATTGAGGCATGTAGGCTCCAAGGTACCAAAAGGGAGTCTCTAGATCAACTTCCTAGATAATGAGCTGAAGTCGAAAGGAAGTGACCTTAATCGAAGGTGGGCCATAGTGTGTCCCACATCATCGACGTGAGACAGAGGAAAATAATGTTTGTGAATCAGGATCAAATAAGAATCAGAGGAAGGTCGAAACTTTGCAGAGGTCAACTTCTCTTAAACATATCAGCAACACGACAGTGGATTTGGCAGCATTTGACATCAAAAGATCAAGGGTCATGATGACCAGGAAAAGAGCATATGAGAGGTCAAAAGGGATTACCCAAACCCACAGAGGCAAACAGATAATGAGGTGAGATGTCCCCAACCTGACACGAATGCAGACAAGTGCCATGTTCAAGAGCGACATACTGCCGACACGACGATGATACTGGTTCCATTTTCCCCACCATTTCTGGTGAGTATCCCAATTATTTTTGAAGACAAGCTTGAAGGGGATAGCATATTCTTGTAATATAAATTCTTCCTTCGGAAAAATCCATCCTAGTACATTTAACGAGCCCTAGGAAGGAGAAACTTGAATATCGTCATTACGATTGCATTCGACGTCATCATGGTTTAGCGAGTCTGACAAAGGAAGAAATCGATGTCTTTTCATGTTTAGAGAGTTTGAAAAGACAGCGGAAAAGTAAACTCCAATATTCCCTTTTCGTAAATAGTTCCTCAGATCCGAAAAGGTAGAAAACTATGTCTGAGAAAACCTCCTAGTCGCGATAGGCTAGGGTTTTCCTTTTTCGTAAATAATCTATTCCAGCCCGAAAAAGGGGTAAACGTATACTGGGTAGATGTCGTTTCACAGCCACTGTAACGAGATCAAAACGACAAGCGACTCAAAAATATTTTCATGTTTAAAGAGTTAGAAAAGAGCTGAAAGATGACTCCAAAATGACTTTTTTGTGTTTTTACCGAGTCTGAAAAAGTATAAAATAAAACTCATATCACCGTCAAAGTTGCGAAAAAACCTGTCGCTGCACATAAAGGCAAGTGTAAAATCCATTTTTCGACAAAATATATTAGAATATTGAGAAAAATGACTTTTAAAACCTAATTTTGACTTCAAAAGTTATAAATATGCCACAAATGGTAAAAACATATTTACTTTTACTTTTTACCTCATTTGGAGAGCAACAGTGGTCTTTTTGTGTGCGAACTTGCAGTGGTGATTGCGACTGATCTAGGACACCATTCAGATTCTCGTCAGTTCCAGGTAAGAGGTGCTCCCTTAAGCTCTGTTTTGATCCATTTTTTATGAATTTCCATTGTGCATTTGACCTCTGGGGGGAACCCATTGGAATTTTAGGGCTCGGCCCATTGGCGCGGGTATCGGGAACGGACTCGTGCCAATGGAATTTTGCTCACAAAGGGGTCGCGCCAATGGAGCAACATGATTTTCTGCTTAAATTTTCAAAATGTGAGCCATCCATCTGGATTTTTGAATGCAACACAGATCTAACAAAGCATTTTTAATCATGTTGATGCAGGTATTCAGGCATAATGGTTATTGAATGGAAAGAGAGGGAACATGGAGAAGAAGACAAAATGGCCATGGAAAACGAAGCTTGCATGAATGCACTCCGAAACTGTGGTCTCAAGAAATTCTTCCTCACGCCATGCTTACAATCTCAACCTGAGCTATTACAGTACTTGGTCAGCATATGGGATGAAAACAAGGAAGTGTTCAAACTTCGGGAGCAAGTGTTAGAACTTGAGGTCTCTAACGTCTATTTCATAACCAGACTGTCGCGTAGAGGCCCAGTGCCCATTATGACTGGCAGTAGACCTTCTAGAGAGAAGATGGATCAAGTAATGGCGAGAGTGTGCCCACGGGCATAGACAGGATCGGGAAGTGGGAAATTGGACATCCACATTGTCCGCAACCTAGCACTCAGAGTAGTGCTTCACACTATTGCGCGGGCTGCGGGATCGCAGGCACTGCATGAGGCAACCAAGGCACAACTCCTACTAGCCTCTGAGTGCATGAATCCTACATTGTTTGATTGGGCCACCACAGTGACAACCAATATCAAAAGGTAGCTAACAAAATGTAAGAAAACCAAACTGAAACAATTTGGATACGGTTCCATTCTGGCGTCGTTCATCTTGGAACAACTACCCATTTTCCAGGGCCAAGGGGCAATAGTTGCCGAGCCGATACTAAGAGAGCCGCGGATGGCTTGCTGGGCAACACTTATGCCCAGGTTAGGAGGGGGCCAACAGAAGTCCTGGAGGCCTGAGTTCTTTGTGTGGTTACGGCATCAACTAATCATGGTTGATGATTGGCCCTATGCTAGGACCGATTTCACTGGAGACCCAGATCTTCCGCTTCTGGAGGGGGATGACTGGGACGAGGAGATAGGTATGACTCTCTTTTTTTTTTTTTTTATGTATTTATGATTTTTTGTGATACATGTCCATTCTAACAACAATTCTTATGTGTATGTAGATGTTGGCCCAGAGAGGCCCGCGGGTATGTCGCCCATTGCACGGAGGACCCCTCTTGCGCATGACCCTCAAGCTGAGGGTGGTGAAGGGAGCAAACTGAACCAGAACCTAGAGGGCATTTCTCGGGGGATCCCAGACTATGCACGGCTGGCATCTGTCCCATTGGCTTACTAGCGACACACTGTGGGGGTGCCTAGTCGCCTTTACCGACTGTTGAGGTGATTGGTGCGCGTGGTAGCATGTTACCATGAGCACCACAATGATTAGCTATCTAGGGTTTTTATATGTATATTTTTTGAGAGACATGTTGTCTTCGGCTGTTATTAGACAAACATGTATATTTTTTGACTTTATGTGATGTACACAAACTGAAAACTATTCGACATATATATCTATATATCTATTTCTGGATGGATCTTTTTACATATGATGATGTTTTTACAAGTTGCGCAAATGTCTATCTAGAACTATATTAGCTACTGCATCTGTTAATGTATTCATATGTTTGGGTATGTGTTGATATGTGATATAATAAAAATTCCTTTCCAGTAAACGAATACGTAGATACAGATGTAAAATGGATGGGTTTCTAACTGAATAATGACCATTAAGCTGTAATACTACAAGTTGTGAGTCCAGATATACAAGTAATTCACGAATACCGAGGTCCACAACCTTGGTTAATAATTCCAATACAGCACTATATTCCGCAATATTATTTGTAGCAGGCCCCAAACACACACCTTGCAGGTTGACCAACTCACCAGCAGGATCGTAGATTACCCAGGCTGCCGAAGACAGATTCCTGGTACTGTGGGAGACACCATCCGCGAAACCAGCAAACGGAGTAATGGACATCTGCACAATCAAGAAGACCCGATCAACAGAAAGATGCTTACATCGCACACCACACCACACATGCGCACAAATGAATATACACACCTATGTACACACACCACACCAAAAATAACTCAAGCGTAGTATTTTTTAAGGTACAACCCATTCCTAGGCTGCGTTAATGGAACTCCTTCGTAATCAATGAGCTCATAAGCCCCATTTTTCAATACTCGTTTTACTATATAGGGCCCATGCCACATGGGTTGGAACTTTCCTACTCCAAGTTTGTCGTGCGCTTGGTCATATAGGAGGATGAGGTCCCCTTCGACAAAGGAACGTGGAGAAACTGATTGATCAAAGTGAGCTTTGACCCGCTTCTTCTGTGTTTCAATGATTAAGGCAGCCAAGCGGCAGGTTTCATCCAGCCGTTCCAAATACAAGAGATGTTCTTCTTCAGGAGAAGTGTCGAGCAAAAGTTGATCCACAGCCAACTTTAAAGAAGGAATTTCGCATTCAACTGGGAGAGTTGCTTCCAGACCATACACCAATTGGAACGGTGTGAATCCGGTTGCACTCTTTGCTGACATCCGGTAAGCCCATAGAGCTGAGAACAATTGAAGATACTAATTGGACTTATGAATACCAATTGTCCGTTGAAGCATTGTGACCAAAACTTTGTTCACAGCCTCAACCTGACCATTTTCCTGGGGGTAATATGGCGTTGAGCTATCATGTCGCAAGCCCAATCTTGATGTCAGCTCGGCCATCATGTAATCTCAAAAATGAGTGCCATGATCAGTAAAAATGGCTTGAGGGACCCCAAAACGTGCAATAATGTGGTTGAAAATAAACTGGGTAGCTGTCTTACCGTCGGCGACTAGTGTAGGCATCGCTTCGGCCCACTTAGTAAAGTAGTCTACAACGACGATTATATATGCATGCCCCATGGCCGAATGAGGGTTACACGTCATGAAATCTATGCCCCATTTCGCAAAAGGGCCTACGGTAATGACAGGGTGTAGAGGGAGGGGTGGCACGCGCATCTTGCACTGAAAAACCTAGCATGAATGACATTTTCGGACTGCAACAATACAGTCTTTGAATATCGATGGCCAGAAGTAGCCCGCACGCAGAATCTTCTGGGCAGTGGCATATCTGGACATGTGACCGCCACAGGCACCACTGTGACAGTCATTCAAGACTCTTTCAGCCTCTTCCAGGGTCAAGCATCGGTGGAGTACCGAATCTACTCCAACCCGGTATAAGGTATCTCCCACAATGCGGTAGGGTTGAGACTGATGTCGAATCCGACGTTGGGCATCTTTGGTCAGCTCAGACTAGAACATTGAAGTTTGAAGATACAAAATGATATCGCCGTACCATGGATTGCGAGTGCTGATAAGGAAGAGTATTTCATCCCAGATATGATCCTCGGAGTGAGATAGGGTGCAGTCTATCGGGAGGGAGAAAATGAGATCCGCAAAAACTAGTGATTTGGTAGACTTAGCAGTGGTAAACTCTAAATCGAACTCTTGAAGGATGACGATCCATTTGGAGTATTTTCCCCCTAGTAATTGTCAAGATAGAATGTACGTCATGGGGTTGCAATCTGAAACCATGGTTACTGTACGCAACAGGATGTAGTGGCGGAACCATTGCACATCTTGCACTGTGGCTAATGCCAGTATCTCACTGTGAGTGTAACGCGTTTCTGTGTCAAGAAGATTCCGTGATAGATAGTAAACAACGTGTTCTTTTCCATCATCGTCATCCTACACCAGAACCATAGCTATGGTGCTAAATGCGGCGGCCAAGTATTGAGTGAAGTCATGGTGATAGTTTGGAGGACGAAGGAACGAAGCATTAATGAGTAACGTCTTGAGCTTCTCGAAGGATCGCTCAGCAATCTTGTCCCAATGAAAGGGAAAATTTTTCTTTAAAAGACGTGTGAATCCTTTGGCCACTTTCGCATAGTTTGGGATGAAGAGTCGTAGGAAATTAACTTTTCCCTGCAGACTCTGCAATTGGTGTAATGAAGAGGGTGATGGGAGATTGACAATAGCCTCGACCTTTTGGGGGTCAAGGTGAATTCCATCCTTGGAGACTATGAACCCCAAAAGACAACCAGAATCCACGCAAAAGATGCATTTATGAGGGTTAATATAGATATTATAGCGTCTACAGGGAAGGAAAATCTGGCGGAGGTATTCGAGATGGTCCTCTCGCCGAGCTGAATGAGCCAGAAAATCATCTAGATAAGGCTGAACGATATGGCGTATGTCGTGGAATGCGTAAGACATAACACACTGGAAAGTGGCTCCAACATTATTTAAGACGAACAGGAGCTTTTTATAAGCAAAGGTACCCCACGGATAGATGAATGCAGTCTTGTGTTGATCGGAAGGTAAAATATTTATCTGATTATACCTAGAAAAGTCGTCCATCAGGGAATAAATCTCACTCCCAGGACATTCATCAATGATTTGATCTATGAAGGGAGTGGGGTAATTGTCCTTAGGACAGGCCTGATTAATATCACGGTAATCAACGCAAACTCTTATAGTACCCTACTTCTTATCTACAGGGAAAATATTTGAGACCCATTCTGTGAGGGGAATCGGGTAAATGAAGCCCGCGTTCAGAAGTTTTTCAAATTCTTCTTTAATGGTAGTGATTTTGCAAGGATGCACTAGGCGTAGGCGCTGGCACACGGGTTTTGCACCGGGATAGGTAGGAATCTCGTGCACTACTATGCTGGGATCAATCCCAGGAATTTTCTCATAACACCAAGCGAACATGTCTCTGAATTCATGGAAAAGATTGATATAAACTTGTATTTCATCAGGAGAACAAGTCACTCCCACATGTATGTTCTCAAATATCCCTGGCTTGACAGAGATGTTGATCGGAATGGTTTGAGTAATGTTGCTCAGTTTTCCCTCTGAAATGACCTCATGAGTCAATATGGGTGTCTGGAGAGGTGGAGTAGGAACCTGAGATGCAAAGCGCTCTAGACAATCAAACATTGCCCCTAGGCTAGGCATGAAGGAGGAACGATGATGTCCATCGCTCCAAGGCAGCTCCTCAAGAGACATTTTTTCAACAATGGCCTGATTAGAAGGGAAGATATCTTTAAGAGGATCAGCCAAGTCAACCTCGCCAAGCCAAGGGGCTTGGGAATAGATATCTAAAGCCATGCTTGAAGGAGCATGTTGAGGAGGAGGGGGATCGGATGTGACGACAATTTCACAGTAATTAATCTCTACTAGAGTTAAGGGCATCGATTATCCAAAATCAGTCACCTATTCAGGCATAGGGATGATCCATTGTTCATCAGACCTAGAGATCATATTAACTTGAACGGTGTGTGGTGGTGGTGCAGGAAAAATACCCATGAGGACAGGGTTCTTGAAGAGACCGGGTCCTACACTGTCAGGGGGATTGTGGATCTAATCCACGCAAGGAACGTTGTTCTCAGAGGATGAGGTGAAAAATGACAACTGATCTAGAGTAACGATTTTTCCCTCATGAGGAAACTTAAGAAGTCGGAACAGGGTGGATGGCACACATAACATGGCGTGAGTCCAAGTGTGGCTGAGAAGAATATTGTAGTTAAGCTTGGTGTCAACCACTTCTACTTCTACATTGACTGTCTTCCCTTGTAACGTAATCGGAAAACTCTCGAGAACACCCAGGGGTTTTGATTCCCAACCATTGAATTCTTCTAAGGCATTGGCAGATGATGAAAGAGTTGGAGAGCCAATGGCCTTCCAGTAGGAAGATGACATGACACAGGTGGAAGCACCTTCATCCACAATGGCCCTATGGATGTTGAGGCTGTTGATCCCAACTTGTATCACAAGAGAAATTTGATGCGCAAAGTGGGGGGTAAAATTTTCTAGGTCGAAGGTGAGAAGATTAGAATCAGTGGGATCGAGTCCACCGATCGCAGACAACAGAGATTTCTGTTGCGAAGGGAAACTTTGAAGGACTTCCAATGCAGACATAGCAGAAGACACCTATGCCAAATCCTCAACGATATTGTAGTGTTGAGCAGCACGGGCATTTGGGTTGTAGGAAGATCTTCGCAAAACACCTTTAGAGGGTGGCCTGACAACAGGTTCAGCAGTAGGCTTCTTAATTTCCAAAGGATCGGAGACAAGTGCAGGAGGTGGGCCATCCACAACTTCCTTCCCAGCTGCCTGACGAGATCCGGCATAATCCTTTGAGCGCATAGCAATTGAGACAGGTGCAGCACCATTCATCATAAAGACCTGGGACCCAAATGGTGCAGATGGTGAAGGCTGTTCAACCATCTGGGTCTGCTGAGATGGGAACGGTTCTTTGAGAACTACCGGAGTCCCTTTGGAGCCTTTGAGAAGTTGACTAATTTCAGATCGTCGGGGATAATCCTTGGTATAATGATCTCCTTCACAAATAAGGCAGGGGTACTTCGGTTTACGTTGAGAACTGTCATTAGTACGAGGTTTAGAAGACTCTGGTTTAGGGGCGTAGGGCTTGGATTTTCCTTTTCCCTTCTTCTTTCTTTTGGAGGCCTTTTCTGTAGGATTAGCCTGAACGACATTGACCTCCGTAGTTTTCCCAAAATCTGGAGGAGCGGGAAGAGCAGAATTATGGGAAGAATTGGACTTATTCTTCCCATTTGAAGATTTTTGAGAATTTTGAGACACGGAACCAACAACACCATCCACCGCAGGGGTAGGTGGTGCTTTAGAGGTTCTCGGTTGTGGAGCATCAGTCAAAATATCATAAAGCGTGCCAGACTGAGAGTAAACCAGATCCAAGTACTGGGCACACACGATGGCTTGTTCTTCAGTCACACATGCCCCCATAGCAATATCTTGAGCGATTTTGCTAACGAAGGAGGTGGTAAACCAATGAGTTAGTAGCTGATCAGGTATATCAAACTTGATTAGTCTACAACGACGTCGCCACTCATGAATATGATTAGATATGTGGGTGGCTTTATCCTACTTCAAAGAAGTCAGGAGATGCGTCCCAGCTTCATAGCGAACCGGTAACTGGAAGTAAGTCAAAAAATCCATGGCTAACGTGTTGAAATCTTGAAATATGCCACGGGGTAATTCGATATACCACTTAGCGGCAGCACCGGTAAGAATGCGCTGGAAGAGACGTAGATGAATTAAATCATCGACCCAAGAATTAGATGAACACCATAGATGGTAGGTCATTACATGAGCTTGGGGGTCTCCTCTAGCTTTAACTTCAAACTTAGGGTAGTCATTGGGTACCTTGGTCAGAACTGGGGGCCAATAAGGATTGTGAAGAATCAGATCATTAGTTAATTTAGAAACGTCCGGTAACTCCAAGGTAGCCAAGAATGGCAACTGCAGATTAAAAGGCATACCAGGCCCTCGATAAGGACCTGTACCTGTACTCCATGCTGGTTGAGTGTATCCTTGCCCCCATGGGCTCTGTCCCGGAGGATTCTGACCATAGGGGGTATAAGGCGTATAACCAGTCTGATATGGCTACTGGTAACCAGTGTACGAGGGTTGATAACCAGAGTATAGACCTTGATTATATGTCAGCCCCGTTTGAGCAGTCTGTGGATTTGGCTGCTGAGTATAGGTGTAGCCAGGTTGTTGAGTGTAATAATGGGAACCTTGGGGCGAGTTATAAGTTGGTCGAGATTGACCTTGATAATAGTAACCGCCTTGGGGTTGAGCGGGCTGCTGGTAGGTGGGACCTTGCTAAGCCTGATAATTAGGGTGCACCGGTTGATTTGGTTGTGGCATCGAGTAAATCGGTTGTTGAGTAGGGTTGACAGGATGTGCAGGCTGGCCTGGTTGGACAGGCTGACCTGGCTGGACGGGCTAACCTGGCTGAGCAGGTTGACCCGGGTAAACAGGTTGTGTCGGTTGTGCTGGTTGACCTGGCTGATGTGGGACACCAGGCTGAGCCGGACGGGCCGGTTGTCCGAGTGGTGGAACGAGGCCAGGTTGTGACTGGTAACTGTTTTGACCTGCAACAGGACCGTAAGATGATCCTGGTTGATGTGCAACATTCAGACCAATAGGATACTGAGGTTGCATAGGTTGTGAAGGTTGGACTTGCCCCCCAGGACCGTACAACGGCCCCGGTTGGTACCCAGATTGACCTGTGGGTCCTTGAGGTTGCCTTGGTTGGACCATAGGGTGAGGCTAGATAGGTTGACCCGAAGGGTTGTAAGACTATCCTTGTGGACCGTATAACAACCCCTGGTGGCCTGAAGGATAGCCTTGTAAGGGCTGTCCTTGTGGGTCATAAGGATAACCAGGTTGGCCCGAAGGTTGGCCCTGGAAGGGTTGCCCTTGCGGGTTGTAGGGTTTTCCAGCCTGGTTAGATGGAAAACCTTGACCATGGAGATAAGCCTCTGGAGCGAGTAAACGTAAAGGGTTTCCCTACTCATCGTATTGATATGGAAAAATGTAAACAAGGGTACCATCCTGTGCATAATGCAAAAAATACAGGTGGTTGGAATCTTGAGAGGATTTTCCGACCTCGGGGTTCGATTGTTGTAGGGACAATCGACACTCCTCAGGAGAAATGTTCTCTGGCATAGCAGATGCTATATAGATGTCTTCGGGAAGCGATGTGGTCCTTACAGATTGAGTGGTAACAGCGGGTGTAGATGCGGCCACACAGACAGTGGGCCTGATAGGAACTGAAGTGACATGAGGGGATGACATGATGGGTGTCCTTGGAGACATCCAAAATGAAGGAATAACCAGCTTCATAGAGGGAGTTGATATCCCCATAGAGGCAATGGTGGTCATGATCTGACTCAAAGATCTATATCCCGCTGGAAGTGAGGGACCGGGCTAAGACATGACAGATAACTCAGGGTTGTCTTCTAGGAACAACTGGTAATCTTTGCCAGACGTGGGGATTTCCTCACCAAAAGAATGGCTGGATGATCCCATGTCTGAACCTACCGCTAGATCTACTAGAAGACATCGAGGACTAAGAGGAATAACAACAACTATAAAAGGCGAAATCGATGTAAGAGGAGGGAAATGTTTCCCTACTCCAAATCCAGACCAAGTTTTGGATAAGGGCCAATTGAACTCAACTGGTCCTCCAAAGGGAAGCTCAGACAGAACCGGTCCCCTGTCGGGAAACTTGGAAACAATGGGCTGTTGTGGTTCAGCAGAGGATTGCAAGACCTCTGATGAATCGTATGTATATGGACTACCAGTAGACGAAACTAAGGGTTCCGCCACTATAACAGTAATGAAAAAAGGAAAAGATAAAACACAACACACGGGACAAAAAAATCAAGGCACACAATCAAACGGCCAACAAGCAAATTCTAACAGGGCGTGTGATCGCAGGTGATTTATTTTACCACATTGAAACTTCGAAACTTCACTGTTTCATGTTTTAAGAGTCGAGAAACGGATGAAAGGTGACTCTATCTCTTTCAGTTTTGAAGCAAGCGTGAAAGGACAAGCGCTTGGTGATATTTTCAAATTTAAGGAGTCAGATAAGATCAAAATGACTACTCAGGAATGCTAGGCAAAGGGTATACCAGATAACCATGTATCACGGGTATAGGGTGACAGACTCGGCTTCCTATGGATAAAGGATAGAAACCTAGTGGGGTCTCCCTTTATATACGCGACGGTACGGGAAGCACAAGTCCGTACTAGTGCTGTCTAAAGCCAAGAGGTGAATGATAGCTACTAGGTTTAACGACGCCGGAACACGTCTCTAGCCTAGACATCTAAATATTTCGTTAATGTTTCAATGCTGCCTTAGTGTAAATTGAATAAATTTTAATGTTAATATTCAATTATGTTTCAATTTTCAAGCCCTAGCGAGTGTAATGTCTCAAAATTTCCTAAATGCACACTACATGCCATAGTATATCATTTCATTCGATGAAAGCTAATTACAAGAGAGTTAAGAGATTTTCACACAATAAAAAAATGACCAAACAACAACCAGTGATGTCTCTAATGCAACTAATGGAACCTAAAAAACCTTTTCTTTCAGAGTTACAAATCACTAATAACACAGAAAAGATTCAATTTGAATTAACTAATCAAAAGCAAAAGAGATTTTTTTATATTTTCAGTGTTTGAGAGCAAAGTGCACTAAACTAATGAAAACTAATGAAATGAAAATTTTGAGAAGCGATAGCAAAGGAGTAAAAGCAAGCAAATTTCACTCAATGAAAACACACAATCAGACCTCAAATTGACAAAACAATCCCTCAAAACCAAGAGAATCCCAAATACTCAAATGAACCATGTAATCTAGGCCCAAAACAAGACAAGGCGGAATTTGAATGAGGAAGAAACCAATCACTCAAAAAACGCAACAAAACAATAGACAACCACCAAACGAATGGAGAGAAGCAATCACAAAGTTGACTGAACAGATAGAAACCAAAAACTCCCACGGGAGGCTCGACACACTATAGCACCTAGATGCCCTAGGGCTAGAATGCGAAATCGATAGAAGAGGGCAAAAAAACAAAGGATGAAGGCCACATTCAGTCAAACAAGGCTCCATAACACTCAGGTAGTTGTAAAAATGAAACCAAAATCACAGATCAAGCTCAGAAAGCTCAAAACAGAGCAAACCCTAGCACCTTACAGAATTGGCGCGACTCTCAGGCTGAATCTAGTGCCAGAATAGAATTGGTGCAAGTAATACACTGGCAACATGCACCATTTGGCGCGACTGTCAAGCTAATAAGTGCACCAGTCTAGTTTACTAAGAAAAAATAAAAAAAGAGCAATCCAAGAAGCAGACTAGTGATAGTGAAGCTAAAAAAAAGCCAAACACACGAAAGGAGCCAGCCAAAAGCGTTGATCAAGCAAGCAAAGTCAAGAATCGACCAAAAAGACAAGACAATACTCCAAATCAACGTCTCCCCAGTGGATTCGCCAATTTGTTGTAGAGGTAAATCCCCTCTGCAAACAGAGGTGATCCCTACTCACCTAGATTAGGTCTAGCAATAATCATATCACACTAAGGCGCAAGTTCCTAATTGCAATAGACCAAATTGCGAAGAATGCCTACTTTAAGTCCAACGCTGTTGTTCGTAGAGAAGGTAGCACTCCCATTTCCTTGCTCCAGCAGATCACAATTCTCCCACTTGTCGCGATAGAACACCTGCACGCACAAGAAATGCAACGAACACACAAGCGTAAACCCAATATATGCAATTATGTATCAGTGAGAGAAGATACAACTCATGATCACAATGTATGAACAATACGAGTGGAACCATAACCAAAATCGCTTATCATTAATTAATACAAAGAAAGATACAACCTGGCTCTGACGCTGAATCTTCCTTCGACAGGTCGACAGTGGAATACGTCTCAGTAAAGCTCGTCGGGAATGGGACAGGCCTCTCTCTCCAGTTGTCTTGACAATAATCTCCTTGCTACTGATTTGGCTCTATGAGGACTATCAAGGCTCTTACAGCATTCTTTAGGCTATGAAGGCTCTTGGAGACTAGCTTGCAAAGGAAAATAGCAAGCTTATATAGATGGTGGAATGGGAGTTGGGATCCCTACAATCATGGGATTGGCCCTATCCTCAAGGAAGCTTCCATGAGAGGTGGAAACCCACTTCCTCTACATAGAGATCCGGAGCCAAACCTCCCAACTCAATTTAGGGACCAGTTCAGGAATTGGTTGGAGTCAATCTTCCACCATTTATTTTTTAAAAACACTCCTTAATAAGCCTGGTGCGGGTACAACACTGAGACAGTG